>JAODKC010000300.1:0-14609 GCA_026777985.1 Mormyrops attenuatus
GTGTGTTAAATGAGGGGAAACCCAAAAATGTGCAGGGCTCCGGCCCTCCAGGACTGGAGTTTGACACCCGTGGTCTAAAGTGATTAACATAGAAAAGTGATTTGCGTAACTGAAACGACTGCAGTTATTATAATATAATAACAGCGCCGCTAACCATGCAGATCGCAAGGCCAGCAGCAGTCTATAGCCTGTAAAAGCTTGGAAATTACATCACAACTACAAACTAAAATAATAAAACGGATACCTAGGAAACTTTCGCAAATACCAGTTATAATTCTGTCCGCAAATCTCCCGATGCTTTGGGCAGGCTGCAGATTAGCAGGTATGCATGAGTAAATATTGTAATCTGTTACTGTGTTGACTTATGTGTATCCACTTGAATCTATAATTTGCCTGGTTAGTGTAATCCTCGCACTGCGATCACCATCTTCCAGTGTGAGGGCTTTGTCCGTGATGGAATGTAAAGATGATTCAGCCATTTCTAGCTCCCCTGGCTTAATCTGAAAACTTTCACATGTATTGATTAAATTAACATTTTTTCTCTGGCGCACATCTAAATAATTGCTGGACTGTGGTGATCTGCCAGTCTCTTTGATTGATCTTTTCCCAGTGCTGAACCAGTACATTTTTTTCTTTTTTTTTTTTTTTGCAAGACATCTTTAAGGTCGACTGTGCTGCGAATCATTTATCACTTGTTAATTAGACGTGGGCGGGATGTGCTCGTTGTGTTTCTTCGGGAGAAATTGGACACGGGGGTACGGCGCCGGGTCAGAACCACTGCAATTAAAGGCGGGAAGTGACCCGTGTGGAAGTTTTGGAGCGGGGGGCTCGTTAGCGAGCCATGGGGAAGCAGGTTTGTCGCTTGATCTGTTGCCCCCCCCCCGTGTTCTTCGTAAACGGGCCACGCCCGTCAGTAATGCCAGTGTGTTCTTCGTAGACTGGCCACGCCCATCGGTAATCGACATCAGTTGATGCGCCCTGTTTCCAGAGAGTGCCAGCTCAATTACCCATTGCACATCTCCGTTATCGATTCACCAAATCATGTGCTTTTTCCGCCTTGGTTTTTTTTCCTTTCTCTTTCTCATGTATCTATTTTCTCCCCCACCGTGCTTGCGGCAGCAGTCCGGGCACGGGTTTCCGAGCAGGCTCGTTTGGTTGTACGTGCGGGTGGGGGCAGGGGGATATTGACGAGGCTGCGTTGCTGGCTATTTAAAAGGTCCGATAAGGTCCGGCAGCTCGGCAAAGCTGAAAGGTTTACGGTGTTTTTTTTCCGTTTATGCCGTTAAACTCCCCCTGCTGGCCGAACAGCCGCCTCGTCCTCACGTGTAGCACCAGTGTTTTATAGAATCTGTGATAATCTGCTGTCACTACACCAGATAAATGCCCCACCGCGGCATTCAGGAATTGAGCCCATGCTATGGCCCATTTTACTGACGGGTTGAGCCTATGTTGCTTATTCCGGGAGCTCAACCCAAAGTGCCTGCTTCTTGAGATTATTACTGCTCATATGTTACTGGACTGCACACATGTAAGGGAGAGGGGCACAGAGAGGTGGGGGGGCACAGTAGTGCTGGGTCTGCGGGTGGGGGTGTCGAGGGGATGATCGGTAATACTGCGTGGGGCGCTCCAGGGGGATGTGTCAAGCGGTCAATCAATTGGAGGACCAATTGGTGCAAGTCAGGGGTGATTCTAGGATTTGTTTTTTAAGGTGGGGGGGCATTAGATGACCAATGATTTATAGAGAAGGGCTAACCTTATCACTAGCCAATGATATGTTTTGAATCAGTAAGTGAAGGGGAGGGAGTACCCTAGGGGCCAATCAGCTTCCTGGGGGACCTGGGCCCATCCCCTGTATATACACCCCTGGTGCTAATGTGCCGTTTATATAGCCAGAAAGCTTTTTGGGATCTTCCTTACTGGCTGGTGTCCACCTCATCATGCTGGGACATTAGTTTGCCTGTGAGTAACCCACCCCCGCTCCAAGTGAGGCTGAATTATTTAAACAACGAAAGCCTCCCCCTGCCGTGGTTACACCTTTGGAAAATACCACATAGCCCTCAGTTGATTTGGCTGTATTGCTAGATCGCCGTGGTCCTAGAACCATCGTCATGCTTCTTTTCATTACGAGCAGTTTACTTTTGTGGCAGCTCAGAAAGCAAAACACCACTGGTTTGTTTTTTGGAAGTACATTTTGAGCTAATAATACTCTTCCCGCCAGTTAAGGAGGTATAACTCAGTGATGATACAAACAGGGTCTTGCAGGACAGGAAAGCCAGACAGCCATGGATCATGGTTGCTGTGCTGTTACACATACCTGGCTCGCCGTAACTGGAAAGATGAGCTGCGGAAACGGAATCAATTATTTAAATGCATGTCAGCCGCTCGTCAGCTTAAAATGCAGTGCTGGCGAACAGCTGCTCTGTGCTCTCCCCAGGCCGATTACCACCTGTCTACCAGCGCCATCTTCACCGACGGCGTGAAATGAGCTTCTCGGAAACAACCTCAACCCCCACCGCCCCCTACCTATCAGACACTTAGCCAGTCACTAAAGTCATAAATTTGAACCTCCCCCTCAAAATTTGCTTGGGGCCCCCGTCCGGCAAAAAGTACCAAGGGGGACACCCCTCTCCAAAATTAATTTTTGACTATGGTCCCGTGGAATCCAATGCTGTTCTCAGCTTCTGATCATCGTGACTTGGCGTTCTGTCATTTCATGTTACAAGACGACAAACCCGTTACAGATCTGATGTTCGGGCACATGGTTATCAGGGCGAACGACCCTGGAAGGGAGACTCAGTTGGGGACTTGGGCAAACATCCAGCTGCATTGCTTTGGGGTATAAAACACCTGCTAAAGTAAATAGGTGAAAAACACAAAGTAAACAATCGCCCTTTTGCCCCAAGGGCATCTTTGTTCCTCACGCTTAAACACGCGGAGCAGCATGTGGCAGTCAGGCCGGTTGAATCGCTGTTGGCTGCCCTCTTAACTTTTTCGCCATCTCCTTTCTCTGAGGTCATCCTTAGCGACTCTTGAGAGCCAGAATGCTTAGTGGCTGGGATAATCGCAGTACAGTATAATGTCATCAATGAACAGATTGTTATGCGGGAAGGCGGTGGACAGCCCTTTGATGGATGCTGCCGTTTGATACCGCTTCATTCTGTCCAGCACAGAGAGACAATGGCCTGTTGTTCCTGGTGTCAAACCCATAGTCCCTCTGATAGGCTGGCAGGCTTAAAATCGGCACCCAGCTCCAATTACGATTGGTCATCTCTGGCTGTTGCATGTATCCAGTTGGCTGTGATGGCAGCTGGACACGTGCAACAGCCAGAGATCCTCGGGTTGACCCATATTGATGTAGCCCCCCTGTTGGCCACAAACAGGCACAACACTAAATATAAATTAGACATATTCCTTATTTAGGAGATGCTGAAGCAGCAAGTTCGACTAACCAGCTAGCTAGCTACCATCCCAAAAGGGTTAACAATTCAGGTGCAAGTACAATGAAATGTTTTCTTGCTTGCAACACATCAATCAGAGCTTTGACCAGCCAGGGTTTAATCCGGAAGGATACGATGCCATGAATGGCTTTGACTGCACATCTGTTTGTAGAGCTCTGCGCCACATCTGTCTGCGGGGATGGTAGTCATTTGCAAGCCTTTCTCCTGCTACATGAAGGTTATTTCAGTTTCAAAATGTTAGTATTTAGTAATCGTCTAGTAGTTAGTATTCTTCTGAAGAATGTTTAGAGTGAATATTCATGCACACCCGCTTCGATGTATACGTACATTAAACTAACGTCAACATTTTTAAGGCATAGTCAGCAGCATGGGATGGTCTTAATGGCCTTGACTGACGTTTTTGTTTTTCACGGTCTTATTTTGTATTATTTGCTCCACAGGTGAGCGATGGGAGCCTGACGGTGCTGTCGGTCAACCGGGAGGACCGAGGAGCCTACACGTGCCGGGCCTACAGCGTGCAGGGAGAGGCCGTCCACACCACACGTCTGCTTGTCCAAGGTGACTCGCCCCGGCGGTCTCTACACGCTTGTCCGGTTATTGTTTGTGGGTTGATGTTAACTGACTGGCCCTCTGACAAGCCATGCTGGAGCCTGTGGGTAGAGTAGCAGTTTGGAGAGCGAGGTGGGCCAGGTCACCAGTCAGGATCTCCCCTTGGGGTGGGGGATGGGGGACGCGGATCTTCCCTAGCGGCTGCGGGTACGGACGTCGGTGGTCGCTCGTGATGGAGAGAGTGATGGGGCAGCCCACAACAACCGTAACTAACAGATTTGAAGGCTTGGGGCAGAAATGTGAATGAGAGGTCTGTCTGGGGACTATGTCCATCTGCAGAGCCAGTGTTTACCACCACTTACACCATACATTTGTATTTGTACATTTGTACGGGGGGGGCCCTGTTGGCCACAAACAGGCACTACACTAAATATTAATTAGACACGTTCCTTATTTAGGAGATGGTGAAGCAGCATGTTCTGCTAACCAGCTAGCTAGCTACCATCTTCCAACTCTGCTTGCTAGCAACTGATTTAATTTTTAGAACATTTGGGGTGGGCGAGTGACTTTTTATGAGTGGAGCCCCAGAAACAACGAACCAGCCCCTGTCTTTCCCCTTGTTTGACCCCCCCCCCCCCGTGCATTCAAAAAAGTCAAAAGATTCAACAGTTGAAAAACATTATTGTCATTTGTACAAGTGCAAGAAAGAATGACATTTTTGCTTGCTTACCATCCTACAGACATAAACAACATATAGTAATAAATAAGAATGAATAACAGGTAACAGAAGGGTGAATAATAACATTCATGCAATATACATACAATATATATATATATATAATATACATACACAATAAGTTGACTATAACTGTTGAGCAGAAGTTGTTCTTGCGTCTGAGCGTCTGTGCTGTCCCGAAACAAGGGACGACGGCAGAAGAAAGGATGAGTGCAAAGCTCACTCCAGTTATAAACAACCGTGCCCATCCTTTCCTGGAGCACCATTAGCCGGTGGCTGCTACTGTCTTAGCTCACAGAGAAGCATTTCTGGGTCTCCTTCATCTTCTATGCCTCCTGGCGCTGGTGACTTGACTCCAGATTGAAGAGGAAATTTCCAAAACTCACTCTGTCCGTTTTTTGCTGTATTTGAGATTTCCTCGTCATACTGTATGCTACAGTATTGGGAACCAAAACACCCTCTGTCCTCATGTAATCCAATGAAGTACTTTCGTTAAATTTCCAAGTCCACAGAAAACAAAATTTACTCTTCAGTTTACTGGTTATTGTTCTGTTTGTACCATTATAGTATATTTTTTGTATTATCTTTGCTACATTGTTTTGGATTTATTGTATACTGTATTTGTGTTTGATTGGTGCATGTTTGTTAAAGCCAGTTCATTTACATAAGCTTGTTGCACCAGAGTAGTACCTTCCTAGCAGCAAATATATTACACTGACTTACCTGCCTACACATTTGTCTACCTACACTATTCATCCTTCTTTTAAATGCGGTCTGACTCTTCGGGAATTGATCATGCCATTGTACAGATAACAAGCTCAGTTGCGGGGCTCCAGCTAATGGTTACCTTGCACAGTTCATGGCTGTTTTTCAAAAAATGGGTGATTAACTCACCTCAGGGTAGATAACACTCACAGATGAGGGAAATACTGCCCTTCCATTGGCTACAGCGGGTCGACAGTGAGGCGTCTCTCCCCGTCGCCCTCCCTCTTCTAATTTCTCCCACTCCTTCCTTGTTTCTAGAAGCTTCTTCCTCTGAACCCGTTCTCCCTTTGCACCCTTCACTCCCAGACTACCTGTCGAAATGGCATTTCATGCTTAATTAGTCCGAGGCTGTGTAAGGGGTGGGGTTTGGAATCAGCCACCTGATTAGTCCCCATTACAGTGAACCCCCTCCCGCCCCTCCATCACAGACTTACATGCTCCCCTTCCCTGCTGGGCTCCCACTAGGAGCTCCATCTGGCTAAAGTTACACAGCGGTCATCAGAGGTAGTCACCCGCTCACCACCCTGCGATTTGCACACACCTCCGGACACGGCGCCCGAGCTCTAACCTGTACCCACCTCTGCTGTGTTACCTGAGTAAGAGCTGAGGGTTTGGGGACTACTGGACAAGCAGTGACAGACTTGAGCAGGCTTGCCTTCACAGGATCCTAAGACTTTTGGGGCTTAGCCCAGAGACCTAATCCCTCTGCGGATCCGCCCGAGGCATGTAGCCACATAGTCAAATTACGGGTTTGAATCCTGTCCGAATTTTGTTAGTTCCTGACTAGGCATAACCAGGTTGGTAAATTACGCATCTGATCCCTCCTCCCCCAACTGAAACTTGCTTCCCTTGTTCAACGAAATATACTACGAGCCTCGTTTCACTGCCCTGCCCTGGCGTCTCTGAAGTAACGAGGATCGTAGCACTACGAAGGTTTTGGGAAATGCAGTACTGGACCAGGACTGCTACAATATAAGGAACTCTTGATCTGACAATGTGGTTATTCAGACGTGAGCGAAACAAATGATTCGCGGCCTGTTCACATTCGCTGGGGGCTTCAGCCCCTCTTGCCCCAGGCTTGTAACATGTCTGCACAGGACCCCAGCAGTGCACCACAAAATTAATCAGGACTCAGAGACCGTAAGCACCCAATGAATGGTCTGTTAACCGTGTTTATGACTATGTTTATGCAGCACCTTACTGAGGATTCTCCGTAAGTCTGGATTCATTCACACTATGAGTAGAATTCCTGTCCTGTTTCAGCAGAGGTTAATGTCACCAGGAGGCTAAACCAGGACAGTTTGAGCCGTGCTTCTTGTGGACAAAACACAGAATAAACTCCCAGCTTGCAGATTCTATTCAGCGCCAAATGAGCACTCGCTTTTATCCCACTCGTCAAGAGCCCTTCGGAGTCTCCTTATCTTGCACTAGTGGCTGCTGTGGACCTTTGAATGACAGGAATTTTTTTGTCCTTTGTTTTTCCCCTGAATTCGTGTTATTAAGTTGTAGCTTCTTACTGTAGCAGACAGCCATATGCTCCACCAGGTGAAGGAGACTCCAGGCCTGGTAAACTTTCTATGTATACCTCTCATGGCAGCGCTGTAGCTAACTCGTTGTGACATCATTAGGTAGGAGGTAAAGTGGTGCCCGTGGGTAGCCTGCCATGGACAACACTGCCCCTGGTGGTGTGGAAAGTGTACTGCAACTTAATATTTTTACAATTCATTTTTGTTGGTGTGCTATTCTTATTGGTGGAGCTTTAATGTTCTATGTGAAATTAAATAATAATGTTGAAGATGTTGGAGATATTTGTCCACTTTTGCTAGAGGACAAGCAGTACGTAAATTTCCTAGCTAAAAGTTAGATATAAAAACATTTCCGTCCTCTTTAGGTCATTTATTCACTCACATATCTGTTAACCCTTGCTTTTTGTCTTTTTTCCAGGGCCACCATTTATTGTATCCCCACCAGAAAACATAACAGTCAACATATCCCAGGATGCATTCTTCACCTGCCAAGCAGAAGCGTATCCAGGCAACCTGACCTACACCTGGTTTTGGGAGAAAGATAACGTCTTCTTCAAGAAGTAAAGTTATGATCGGGTTCATTATTGTGCCATTTCTCACTGTCTTCCTCAGACCATCCATCATTTTTTGCTCGTTAATCCTAAGCTATCGAGCTTTGTGTGGTTTAACAGTGTTTTGCATGTTAATGTGGATGCTTGTATTTATCTGCATTTTCTCTTGGCTTTTATGCAGTGTGTATTATGAAAATGATTTGTCGGATATTTATTAATCCAAACCTGACTGGATTAACGATTCTTTGGTGCAAAAAGCGTACATATCTGTACAGTATATTTCTGACCTTGTCTGGCCTTCAAGGGGGAGTGGGGCTGCTCATATTACACCCCCTCCCTTCACATGAAGAGATGATGTCACTTTTTAGATCTAAAACGGCAAGGCCACAGCGTGGACAGCGACAGGCTGCTAGCACTGTCCCTGAGCGTGTCCTTGGTTTGTGGGCCAAGGTCACATCCAAGAGCACATCGTCTGGCTGCTGTTCAGCCAGCCGTGGATTATCCTATTTTTTTTTTGTTTGTTTTTTTTTTGTCCCAGCGCTGGTCAGGGGCAGAACTGAACAATCCCAGGCTTCTGCAGAGTTGGGCAGCGACTCTGCGCTCCCCGGGATTAATTCGATTCCCGCTGCAGTGTGCCCACTAGCTGGCCTGCTGTAGCATGCTTTTACCAGCAGGGGGGGAGGCGCTAGCCTTTTTTTAAAATCACAATTTATCACAGGGAATGAATTTTGGCAACCTTGCAGTGAGGAAACGGGGCCGTCCTTTCTGTTTGTCCCTGGATTTCTCCCCCCCCCCGCACAGCTTTTTGGAGCAACAACGTATAACTCGGTACATAATGTACTTGTGTTACGGAAGTGATGTAGAGACTTCTCTCAAACTAAGGCTGCTCTCAACAGCCCTGACACTTGTCACAGTAAGGGCACTTACTGGAATTTACCGCATCCAAGCAAAGATCCCTATTTTTTTCTTCAGCGAGATGCGCAGGTTAAGGGATTGAGCAGAGTAAGCTCCCATGCTGAGAGGGATGCGGAATCCCCCTCATTGCTGGGTGGCGGAGGTGACTTTTTATTTATAAACAAGTGGCACAGATTCATGTGCATGCAGACTCTGACCCAGAGAACATGCGAAAAGCAAGGCACTGGGGTCCTGTGTGAGGGTGCCTCATATTAAAAACGGCCCCATTTTTTTTTATTTTTGCACCTCGCCCCAACCCCCCCCCCCACCAGCACCACCGCCAATTAAATGTACAAAAAAACTTGGCTGGTCACCCCACTGCCTCATGGGATGATGAAACCGTCACAGAACAAAGCTGCTTCATCTTTATTTTCTCTTTGACATGTACTTTCAAATTTTTTTTTTTTAAACTTAGGCCCAATTTGAAACCCTTTGGGTTTTGTTCCACCGAGAACCGGAAGCACTTAATTGGATGATATACTGAGCTGAATCAATGAAGAAAGCCGTGACTTGCAGGATGTCCACTTTCAGTATGATGAGGAACTCCGAGGAGTTTTAGCGGGGTGGAACATCGCAGTAGAAGGTCCCCAAGTTTGTCCTGCACGCCTTCTTGTCATGATCAAACCATGATCGTGATGAAGCATTTGTTTGACTCAAACTTCGAACCTCCCCACACCCATAGGCCGATTCATAACAGGCCTACGCGGCCTTTCGGTATTCCGCACCCTTTTATACAAATTCTTTTCTCTCGTGACGAGAATATCTTATGGCATGGCTCTTGTGTCATCACACGCTTCGCCGGCGCCGATAACGTGCCTCCATAGCCCTCGGCGACCGTACGATCCCTCATCCGTATCTGGCAGATTCAAGCAGAAAAAGGTTCATGTGTGTGCCCCCCCACCCCCACCCCATCCCCAGCACCACATGCAAACCCCGGTGCCGTCTTACAGCGTAGAAACGCTTTAGGATGCAATCGCTCTGGGTCTGAGGCAGCCGTGTCTGGCTCAATGCCTCTAATGCCGAATGAGCCGTTTTTGTGGACCTGCAGATGGTCGATGTTCCCGTGTCCCGTTTTGAGATGGTCTGGTCACAAAGCCACGGAGGTGCTCGCTCCATATAAAAAGGGAGTTTGCTATTAGCCTCATGGATGCAGGAATGCTATGAATGTGGCTTTAAGCTGAACCAGCATTCCTGGTACCCCAGCCCAGAGTATTACTCAGACTAGAAATCCTTCTTTTTAAGAAGATAAAGGAATTGCAAATATTAATGAGCACTGGTTAATGTATACATTGTTTTTGTTCATTTATTTCTGTCCTTTGACAATGTCACGGAGTGGGTCTTAGCCAAAACCTTGTATGAACCCTGTAGCCTTTAAGCAGCCAAGACATTCTTTCCTATGAATGGCTGTGGGCCCTGTATTATATGGGTTGTTTTTTTCAACTTAATACTGCCCTCTAGTGGTATCATAGAAGAACACCATGCACCAGCCCGTAAAACCTTGGGGGGAAAAAAAAAGTCATTGCACCCACACCCCTGTGTCATTGTCATGAGGCTGCATAATCCCAGAGGAGTATTTTTGCCTCCGCTGTTCTTTCTTTAGTGCAGTGAAGTATTCTGCAGCTGCAGCTTTCCGTCTAGCTCAGGACCTGCTCTCATTCTTCTCAAGGGCCGTCAGTGCTTGAAGGAGACACCCATACCGTTCTCACCCCCCCCCGATTAAACCCCAGCGTGCATCAAACCACCCCAAGCATTCAGGGGTTTTTTCTCCCCCCCCGTCAGATGCTCGGAGAAGCTGCGATGATGTGGAAGGCTCATGAAATCAGGGACCTTGGCTGAGGAGTCAGTGCATTCAGCATGGCAAAAAGAGGAAATGAAAACAATTTCTTGCTGCCTTCGATGGACACCTCGCTTACAAAGGGCCTTTTGTTGTAGCTGAACACAAGAAAGAAGACCTGAGCCTTAGAATGCATCTCTGTCAGATTGTGAAAATGATTGTGTTTGAATTGCCGCCTTGCGGTTGGTGCCCTTGGGATGACCTTTGAGAGGATGGTGCTTGCGATGCCTACATGCATTTCTCCATGCTCTGCTTACACCTTACAGTTCTCTGTGGCACTGTGCATCTTGCTAACCTTTTGCTCTGTCTCTCTACCACCCCCTACTGCCCCTCTCTCAAACAACGCCATCACCACCACTCCAGTGATCTGAAGCGCAGGGTTAGGATTCTGATCGACGGCTCCCTCATCATCTCCCAAGTGAAACCGGAGGATGCTGGGAAATACACCTGCAGTCCCAGCAACAGCCTTGGCCGCCCGCCCTCCGCATCTGCACACCTGACGGTGCAGTGTGAGTGTCACCGCCGCGAGGAGCAGCCGCACACACCCGCTGCTCCGCCAGCTTCCGCTACGTCGGCTACCCTACCTGCACCTTCGCCCCCAAAGCAAAAATAATACTGCAGAACTCAAAGTGACATTTCCGTGGATAATCTCTTATCAGTTTTAAGCCTTTAAAACCCAGTCATTTTGCAGCAGGAGTGATACTAGGATATTTTAAAGGTGGGGGCATAAGAGGGGCTGTAATTCATACTGAAGGTCCGACCTAATCATTAGCCAGTGATATGTTTTGAATCGGTGGGTGACAGGTGAGGGGACACTTTGGGGCCAATTAGCTTTCAGCTAGAACCAGTGCCCATGTGACCACGCCCCTGTCTACCCCCCAGTTTTGCACTCAGCTCTTCAGTGTTTATATGTCATGCAATTGTCTGCTTTCCATGTGAAATTACTTTTTTTGACTTGGTTGGAGGACACTGCAGCGCATGTTCATTCTGTCTGGATTAGGGCCTTCTTAGTGACTGCGTAGAGTGCGCGATTTGGCAGTGAGAGATCTGCAAGCAGGAATGCAAGTAAGAGTAATGGATCTCGCACCCAATTTCCTGCTGTAATTGCCGGTAGACTCCGGTCGCGTGCTCCAGCCTCCCTGGGCGCCAGAGCGAAGCCCATGCATCCATGGTAACTCCCCCTCATAGCCGGGAGGAGGAAGTATCCTCATCGCCAGCCCCCATCCCGTCCCCCCATCCCAGGTTGAGTGCAGTGGACTTGCTGACCTTGAGCCAAGCAGTCTGGCCTCAACTGAGCCTTCCAGGAATGGAAAACGCGTATTTTTTTTAGCAGCAACCATTTGTGCAAGTATCATGAATATTTAAAGGTTTTCGTTAAGATTAAAAAAAAAAAAATTTTATACGTGACCTTTGAAATGTCAGGTGCGACTGTCTCAATTAAAACGGGCTCTCGTCTTCCGAAGACGCGACGTTCCGAGGGTTGCGGGATGTCCTCTGGTCTCGCTTCCCAAACGTGCCAGCAGAAGCTGGGCCTGCAGGCGCCTCCACTTGGCACTGGCAGTTTTTGTTTGGAAAAGGAGCAGTGCCCCCCTTTCCACTGGCCCTTCCTAACCACAGTACCCTCTCCATGATGTTTTTGAGAAGCAGCATGGGTAAAAGCTGACTGACTTGAAGAGGGGGTCCCTCCAGGGACCGCATATGGGATGATGTCATTCCCTGCTCTGCGGAAACCCCCCTCTGCCGCCCCCCCCCCCAGCCCAGTCCCGCTTGGCAGAAGCACGGCAGCTATGCAGCACGGAGTCTATGCCAAGCCTTCCAGCTCCACCCCAAAACCCTCCTTCTTTATGTCAAACCCACAAATTAACCCCTAGATGGGTGTCCCTAGCCCCCCCTCCCCCAGATAACAGTAGACACCAGTTACCACCCCAGTCTGTCTAGACAGGGTTCCCTTCTTACCATCCAGGGATCTGCAGTCCCCACCATAAAAGAGCCCAAACTGCACGCAGCGGGTTTCCCTTATAAGGAAATTTCCGGGAGTGAGGCCACCCCCCCTCCCCCCGCCTCCTGGATGAACCTGTCAAGCAGGACTCTTCGCTGCCAAAGATTTTGAGTTCTGCTCTGGTGTACCATGCTGCCTGCTGCAGCCCGTTTGTGGTTGATTTCAGAACTAGACAGGCTGCTTATATGAAGACCCCCCCGCTGGTCACCCCCCAGCAGCCCGATGGCTCGACTCCATGTCGTGCTCGTGCATGTAGCCAGCCCTGGGGCCACTATGACATATGACGGCCTGTTATCCCTGATTGGCCGATTACTCTGTCACATGCTTTTGCGGCTGTGGAATTTATGTCATGGAGACCAAAGGCCAGAGGGCCGTGATTCATTTTGTTGCCCATTTTTCTTTTGACTGCCTTTTTTCGGCTGACGGGTCATGATCCTCTGAGTACTTTTGGTAACTGCCTTGTTTAACAGAGAGCCCCATGCAGAAGGTAACTATGTTTGCATCACGGGGTCTCAAACTTGTGGTATTGGTTCATCGGTCTCTTTAGATTTTGTTCAGCTCAGGGGCATGTACAGAGGCGGAGCCACAGCAGGCACTGGCCCCAGCTGAAAGCCAATTGGCTCCTGGAGTGCACACCTCCCCTGTCACTCACCAATTCAAAAGATATCATTTGTCAATTAATTAAATATTGATCAGCCATCTGATCAGCCTTTTAGAATGGGGGGGTGGAAGGTGACCAAGTGGGCCAGCCTTTGGTCATAATGACACTCTGAGCTCCCCCCCAGACCCTGCCCGAGTCGTGAACATGCCATCGGTCATCTACGTCGCGATTGGACTGCCAGGATACATCCGCTGCCCAGTGGACGCCAACCCACCCGTGACATCGGTCAAGTGGAAGAAAGATGGGCTTCCTCTGAGGGTGGAGAAGGTGAGCCAGGCGTCGGGGGGGAGGGGTCATCAAAAATGGCCTGGCATAGCAGGCCATGGATGATCATAGGGAATCTTGACAGAAGTGTGTCAAACACCAAACGAATGTAAATATCCCTAGACCCATATAGTATGGGATCTTCGGCTCGACGCAGAACGTGGGGCCGTTCCCAGAGGCCTGCATTACGTGGTGTTCCCTTTCAAAAGATGAAAATTCAGCTTAAAAGAGAAGCATCTTGGAAGCACTACTCTGTTTATCCATTAGTTTCCTTGGATACATATTCTCTAAACCCATGAATTTCTGTCAACAGAGTTCCAATAAGGTTGTAGTACTTTAGTGGTTGAATGACGCCGCTTGCATTAACTGGGTGTGGTGTGTAGCTCCCTGGGTTAGGATGCTGTGATCAGAAGGTTGCTGGTTCAAATCCTGTGGTCACAGTGATTTTGCCATTATGCCCTTGAGCAGGGCCCTCTTTTCCCAAAAAAAAGTGCATCGCTTTGGATGAAAGTGTCTGCTAAATAAATTTACATAAATACTTAGCAGACACCTTCATCCAAAGTGACATTCAAGCGAGGATCAGAGAACAAGGCCAGCCGGTGTCCCCAGAGCAATTGAGGTGACACACTGCCCGGCGATTTGCCAGACTGTTAGAGGCGAAAGCCTCTGATTGGTTGCCGGGATTTTACTGCCCGCCCCCTTCTCCAACAGTACCCCGGCTGGAGCCAAATGGACGATGGGAGCATTCGCGTGGCGGAGGTGACAGAGGATTCTCTCGGCACCTACACCTGTGTGCCTTACAACGTCCTGGGTACCATGGGACAGTCCCCCCCAGCCCCCCTGGTGCTAAAGGTACCTCTTCTACCTCCCATTCGCGCCCGTGTCGCACCCTCGTGACACCACTGACCCTCGGGCGTGTTAACCCATAGGACCCCCCCAAATTCTCGGTGGTCCCTGGAGGGGAATATAGGCAGGAGGCTGGGAGAGAGCTGGTCATCCCATGTGAGGCTGAGGGAGACCCCTTTCCAAATATCACATGGAGGAAGGTAAGCCCCCCCCGACCTAAATTCATTAAGGCCTTAATGAAGCTGCCCTTTTAACAATTAAGTGCACCAACATGTCATCAAAGGTCCCCATAATAATGTTAATGTTCCAGCGATTGCGGACATGAGTGCATGCTGCATGAGAGTGAATCTGTGTGATGATAATACTCTACTGACGGCCCTGACACCATGAACAACAACAACAACAACATTTATTTTTGTATAGCGCTTGTTCACAACATTGCATTGTCTCAAAGCGCTTTACAGCA
>JAODKC010000301.1:0-14580 GCA_026777985.1 Mormyrops attenuatus
TTGATGAGGTCGGTTTCTTCTAGGCCTGTGATGTCAAACCTGGAACATTCTCTGGTGACAACGCATCAGGCATCCAGGACAAGCCTCGTTTACTGATGCTTCTGATGACCTTAAGTGCTATATGAGGTATGCAAATGAGGAGAGAATCCATAATGGTGCCTCGTATGGAGGTCTTGTGCAAAGAGTGACAGAGAGTGAGCACAGGTAGTGGTAAACATAGCCAGCGACTAGTGCAGAGAAAGCCGAAGGTCATGAAGAGCTGTGAAAAACTTATTGTTTTTTAGGTCATGTAAAAGAGCTTTCTCATAGCACTTTATGGCTTGAAGCTTGTCACCCCTTAGCCGATTAACATATCCCAGAATCCCAAAAGCTTCCCCATCACTCGGATTCCTGTCAATGCGCCACTTTGCTATCATTTCCAATTTCTGAACACACTTCTTCCCCGTCCTGTTATCTTTCTGAATTTGACACCCTTTCATGTAATGCTCTATGGCCAGAGACTCTGATCTCTTGTTATACAGCTGGAAGTTACCATAACATCGATGGACATCCTGCAGGTCGTCTTTTTTTGCTTGGGCCACCTGAAATGCTTCCTGAAACAGCTCCTCTGCTCTGGTAAGGTTCCCCTTCTCTGCATGTAAAACAGCTAGATCATTCATGTTAATAATGAAGGAGGGTCTCATCTCAATGGCCTTCTGAAAATGATCAATGGCAGATAGGAGAAGTTTTTCAACCTCTTCTCTGTTGGTGTTTTTCCCTCCATTTCTGTACAAGTTGATTTTTTTATTCCTATAGCAGACTGCAATTTGATGGTGAAGAAGGGCTGAATTGGGTGTTTTGTCAAGGGCACGGTTCAAAAGGTCTATGGCCTTATCCATAGATCCTTGTGTTCTGTAAAATTTTGCAACATACCGCATGACGTGAGGGTTGGCTGGTGAAGTCATGAGAGCTCTTTCAATCAATTCCTCCGCCTCATTCAAACTGCCACAATCAGCTAGTTTTAGACCCAAAAGGGCCATGATATAAGAATCCCCAGGGCTCAGCTCTAAGGCGCGCCTTAGCTGTTTACCAGATGGTGAATCTTCATTTCTGTTGCTCTCAATTTCAGTCCGATAGAGCGCTGTAGCATAGCCACAGTTCCAGTCAGGATTGTCTGGATGCTCCATCAGGGCTTTCTCAAAGCACTCTTTAGCTTTCTCATAGTACTCCATAGAATATATGAGGAAGGTCCATCCCATCTCTGCATAGACTTCTGCATGAAAAGCAGTAGGGGACTGTGTTGGAAATCGCTGCTTAATAGCTTCCACCTTCTCCAGATACTTCGTGGATCTTTCATGGTCGTTCAAGTGGTAGTGCAGCCATGCAAAGTCTCCATATGTTACAATGAGCATCTTCTCACATTCTTCATTGTGTTCACGAATGTGGTCTTCAGCCTTCGTCAAGTTAGCGAGTGCTGCTTCTGGCCGGTCTTGCAAATAGTTCAGAAAAGCCAAAAAGCTGAATAAGTGTTTGGCCCCGGCTTGATCAGCTAAACTGAAACTGATATCATCCTCCAGTCTATTTTGCAAGTCACTGAGATCAGTGTCCTCCTTCCTGAGACCCCAGGTGAAGTGGCACTGAAGCCGAATAAGTTTTATTTTTAGTGAATCTTCCTGGTTCAACCTATAGCAGCATTGTAAGCAAATGAGAAACAGTATTACTGTCAGTAATGTGCAACAATGTGTGTATACTTAACAATCCAGTTGCTTTTTCACGGATATATCTACATAATATTGCTTGTTGAGGGAAACTATTAATCTTCTTCTAATTTTTTCATATTTAGTTATTGAAAACCTTCTGTCCAAATATTAAAGATATTATTCTCTGTAAACTTATAGCTCATACGTGCAATTAATATGAAACTAACATTAGCACTGGTTTAGCAACCCAGCTGCTTTATCACAGAGATATATTTCCTTAATATTTCCTGTTGAGACTACTATTAATCTATCCGCATTTTTATATTTAGTCAAAACTTTCTGTCCATACATTAAAGCTAGGCCTATTATTCTCTGTAAACATACTTATATCTTATAGGTGCAAAATATGAAACTAACATTTTTGTATTTTGTATTGGTATTGTTATTGAAATAAATGATCAGTCACCTATTCAAGACCGATAACAGAGAAAACTCTACCCCAGTTTACTTACGCCATTGCAGCAAGATAAAGCTGTTGATGCAAAACCTCGGTGTGTTGTTGATATCGTCGGTTTCGCTCTGATAAAATGCTGTCGGTTTTATATACATGAGACAGGAGTGACTATGACGCCTCTCTTTAAAAAACAAAGCAAATATTGCTGTTTACTTCTAGCAATAACGAAACTTTCAGAATATCTTTTGTTTCCCTTTTGTTTCAGAAGACAAACATTGGCTACATTGCTTCCCCTGAAATAAAAAAAACAATTCCTGTCCTCGTAACAGACATTCAGTCAAATGTTTATTTGGGTTGATATTGCGGGAGAAATTCAATAAATCAGGCAAGCAAAAAACCTAAATACCACTGTACACCAAAATTCAATGTATATCTCTAGAACATATAGCCTACTAATGAAAACAACACTTAACACAAAACTCAAAGCCCTACTTAGAACATACCCCTTTTTGTTTTATTTAAAAACACAATGCACACATGTTGTACTCATTAAACATGTACATTTTTATATTATGAAAACAAATTTAACTCTGGCTATGAGCAACATGCAATGAATCGAAGTAGCCAAAGTCACATTCAACAGTTTCTATTTATGCTTAAGTTTTCGTTTTACTCAGGTAACCAAACAGAAATTCCTAGAATGCTTCACAGGCATATTTCCTCTTTTCATAATACCATTATTTTGCAATTGTGTTACACCCAAATCTCACCAGACTGCCTTTGCAGGGTCTGCAAAGAATGCTATGAATGTAAGCAGTAAATATGGTATGACATTTGATCTTTGTTTGCTTTTATGACGTGCGTAAGTGACTGGATGATGTGGAGGTTGTACAAGTAGTTATGAGAATTTTATTTGTCCCATAGCAACCAAACCAACGCAACTGATGGTGTCAGATTGAGTTTGTGGAACGTTCATGAACTAATTACGTGTCTTCTCTTATTCACACAAAAATGTATGAATTATACAAGGGTTAATGCAAGGGTGAATCCCATACATAAAATGTTTTTAAGTGCACAGCTGCAGAAGTGAAGAACCATCCAATTGGTGCATCCCTGGCCCAGAATCTAATGAAGAATATGAAACAGAAATTTAGTAAAGTGAAAAGACCTACTGCCCTTGATCCATGCTTCAAAGAACATGGGTTCCACAGTTCCACAAATGTACAAGGAGCAGTGAGAAAACAGACAAGAAAATGCATGAACATCATTGAAGCAGCACAAAATTTCAGCGATCCACCACAGTCCACCAAAAAGGCTCCTCAGATGAATCACAAGATGATCTCTGAGGCCTGTTTGACCATGAACTTGGAGTACAACACCAAGTAGGCAGTGCCGCTACAGCCGCCACTGGAGGGGTAGACATATACCCGGTTGTGTCCCTGTTCTATGCATTTACAATAGATTACAATAAATGACAATTGTTGTTATGGACGTGTGAATTAACATATGTGTCTGTTGGTAGGTCTATGAAAGAACAAGAAGTTCAAAGGCCAGACGACCCTGAAATGTATTGGGTGAATCCAAGGATCTCTACCCCAGTCTGGTTATATGAGCTATGCGCACTTGCATCCTCATTCCACTCCAAGGAATCACCACGTCATTCTTTCTCTGCTCAATCCCCCTTTTCCCAGTTTAAAATCTCTGCCCAAAACTCCAACCGGTGAAAATGGTCACATGCAAGCCACCAGTCACAAGTTCTACCTTAACTGGCAACAGCAGAATAACAAAACGTTTGTTCCAGCTTCATCACAATGATTTATGGTAAATACATAATGACTGGTAAAACATATAAACTGAAAGAAACATACAGTATTTTTTAAGGTTATATTCACAATAATACAGTTAGATACTAGGGCGGCATGGTGGCGCTGCTGCCTCACACCAAGAAGGTCCGGGGTTCAATCCCCGGATCGGGCGTAGGTCCTTTCTGTGTGAAGTTCACATGCTCTCCCCGTGTTCTCGTGGGTTTCTTCTGGGGTCTCCGGTTTCCTCCCACGGTCCAAAAGTGTGCACAGTAGGTTAATTGGCAATTCTAAGTTGGCCCTGTAGTAGTGTGCGCCCTGTGGTGTGTTGGCAACTGCTCAGGGTTGGTCCCCACATGTGGCCCTTGTTCCTGGGATAGGCTCTAGTCTCCCTGCTACCCCTGTTGGGATTAAGTGGTTATGGACAGATGGACAATTAGATACCAACGACATCATTCATTCATTGCAAATGTGGAGACGTCACTCTCAGATTGTTTAAACTTTAAAGTATTGCTATACATTTTGAAATCCACTCAGTGTCTCCTTAGGCTTAAAATATAGGTTTGAAGCCTCGAAACACGTTGCGGCGCAGTACGTGTGGGGAACATCTCAAAAGCTTCATGAAGATTCACCGGCCCGTCACTAAGTCTAGGATTTAGTGAAAAATGTCGTATTCAAACCTTGTTTTAATATGAACTATAGGAAATGTAAACGGCAAACATGCCAATTTGGTAGTAAAATTAAGGTCAACCTATGAACAGAGGTGTGTACATATCTGTGTGCCAATGTGATACTGAGTAAGTGTTACATATATAGATTTAGTGTATAATTCAGGTTGATATCCTGGTTTGAAAAGCATCCAGTTATTAAGAGACAGTCTGTGGCGTTTCTGTGCTGAAAGACAGTTCCTGCAGGCTGGTTTGGTGTTTCAATGCTCTGTCCTTAGCTGGAAAGCAGCATCCTTTGTCACGATGCGCTGGGCGGCGAGCAGGGAAACAGGCGAGCAAGCCAAGGTAGCAGGGAAAATGGGGTTTAATTCGGGAGGCAGCAAGCAGACTGGGGAACAAACAGCCACTAACACCACGAACATCAACAATGACCGATCTAACCAGATTAAACAGAACGCAAACTAAATACACGGGGTAATGAGAGAAAACAGGAAACAGCTGGGAACATGTGGGATTCACACGAGGGTAATGAGGAGGCGTGGTCCACATGAGGGCGATCGGGGCTGGGCGTGACATCCTTTTTATGTCCGTTCACTGGTGCAAATATTTCTGCACCATCACCGGTGCTTTTGTGGTTGCCCAGTTGGTGGCTTCTGCACCTTGTTAAGCAAAGATTCAGTAACAAGCCCATATATTTGTGAGAAACCAGATCACAATGCATGGTAATAGAATGGAACAGTGTGTATGAAGGGTGTATTCATTAATAGCTATATACAGGATGCGCAGTGTGTTACATTTGTTGTAAGTCAGTCATAATGCTGAAGAAATATAATAATTTTTACTTAATATATTTCTTTAACAACCGTTGGCTAATATTTCAAGTAAGTTTTGTGCAAAATACATTTCTTGTGTGTGTTTTTACATAAAACGTCAGGAGTAACAATCACAGTAGACCAAACAGGATCTCACTAAACAAATGATATGTCATATATGACACAGGTCATACACACAGGCCCGTGCTACGCTGCCTGACTTCTCTGCGGCATACAAACATAGATCTGCAAGGTGGTTTTGCTTCTTGGTGTGCCCTGGCTAGGATGCCTTGGGTCCCCAACTGTGTTGGGATGCTCGGACCTCAGAATATTTGCTGTGCAAATCTAGTTTTACTCGTATTTCTATAATAACTGTATTGTAGAGAAGAAAAGCACAATTTCTGTCAGCATCACATTCTAAGCATCAGCTCACCCGGTTAATTCACAATAGAAGGCTCAGAAAGCCGCCTAAATAGGGCTACATTTGACTAATTAGCAGCCAATGGAGTGATGTCAGTCTAGAGTTTTATTCACTGCAACTTTTGGTCAGCAGCCACCACTGTTATCACTGCAAATTACCAAATGCTATACAAATCTGTACAGCAATGAATTTGAATATTTTTCTGAAATACAGTTACAGTCTGTCTTTAAAAACAAGGATATGTAGACTTTTAATTACAGTGTGAGAACGATTTATTGATGAAAAACTGAACCACATAATACGCTGGAAGGTCAAGTATGCATAGAATGAAAATAAACAGCATTTAAGAACATTAATGCAGTAAAATTCAGTTTTACCGTTAAATTATCAAGGTAGAGCTCCATACATAATCTAAAATATAACAGTTCAGCTTAGCTAGCTGTATTTATGACTTGTTAAAAACAACACCTGTTATTCAAGCAGCAAGAAGCATGAGATAGAATTCATTATTATCCCATTAATTATCCCATTAACATTGTAGCACATAGCATATAGCTAATTCTGCGCTCCATTTACCTTGGAAGTTGGAAGCTTTAGCTGGGAATGACGTCACACACGAGTTAACAGCATTATAGCCAGATTCATTGTTAGCTATTGTTAACAATACCAGTTATAGCCAGGTTCATGATGCAGGTTCAATACCAGTTGATTACAGCACATGCAAAAACCATAACAATATGTCCACAGATAGTGGTTTGTTAGACTGTAGTGTGTACGACTGATTTAATGAGACACAAAAAATGTAAGTGCTAATAAACAGTATAAAAGTACAGCTTTCACTTCGGTTGATGAAGGGCGCAGCCATCTTGGATTCTGAGGTCGGGGTTGTAGAGTTTCCTCCGACTTTCCCAGTCGGAACTCCGACTTCATGTTGAAATTCTCGAATTGGTGTTGGTTCTCATTTGAGTTTCATTTTTTCTGCAAAGGCAGCTGTGAGGTCATCGGATTCAGAAGAGAAATCGCTTGGCTTCTTCGCAAACTCCCTTGCTTGCATCTTCTGCCTATCCATGGCAGAGAGAAACGCCAGAATTTCAGAGGCCTCGCTGACCCTTCGCCGGCCATGAGTCCACCTCTCTGCTATCTGCCTGAGCTTCTTTCCTGCTTGCATCCTGTCTGAGCTTTTTATCTGCATCTGGTAAGCGATCCTGAACTGAGCCACAGCCTGATCTTCAGCTTTCATCTTGTACAGGAGAAACACACCATACTTGGTGTGACAGTGCTGCTTGTCTGGTTCCCGGAGAGAGTCATCCTTCAGTAAATCGGTGAAGATCTTCTCTGCTTCAAGTAGCTGACGGTTTTCAGCATATGCCTCAGCCAAGCCGACCTGGGCGTGTATGTTAGAAGGCTTCAATTCCACTGCCTTTCTGAAATGGTAAATGCATTCTTCAGTTTTATCCCTCTTCCGGGCCATAGGAATATACTTGGTTGCCTTGTCTGTTTGCAGCATCTGGATGAGCTGCTGTCTGTGGCACAGTGCAATCTGATGGTACAGGAAGGATGAATTTGGTGCCAGTTTCACCGCCTTTCCGAGAATCTCCAGAGATTCCTCGGTGGATCCTTCTGCCCGTAAATACTTAGCAACATACCTTGTCACCTGGGGGACATCAGGAGACAGCCTGAGGGCATCTTTAATAAGTCTTAAAGATTCTTGTTTACTGCTACTCTGAAGTTTCAGGGCCAGTAGCACCTTTATTTCAGAATCATCGGGCTCCAAAAGTAACGACCTCCTAAGCTGAAAAATGGCCTCACTGTTTTCTGGCTTCATCTTTGTGTCTCGGATCATCCCTTCAATGCGGTAGAGGACCACCGCATATCCTGTGTTGTAGGATACATTGTCTGGGTCCCCTTGCAGGGCTTTCTGAAAACTTTTCTTTGCCCGGTCGTAAAACGAAGCCCCAAGCTTTAGGAAAGTCCAGCCTTTTTCACCATCAATTATGGGCAAACTGCAGGAATACTGTGAGGACCCAGGAACACCCTTGCAGATTTCTTCCACTTTACTAAGGCAGGCAACGGCGTCCTTCAGATTCCCAGAATAATAATAAACCCATGCCAAGTTAGCAAAGTGTATCAGAAACTCTGTATCAGCCTTTTTGTCCTCCGTTAAGACATTCTCGCCTTTAAGGAGAAACTCCAACGCCCGCTCATTGTCCCCTTGCAGATGACTCACAAAACCTAATATGTTCAGGTATGTTGCATGGTATCTGCGTGGGCCAAATTTCACTCGATCCAGAAGCTTTTCTGTAATGTCGCAAAGGTCTGTAACGTCAGATTCATTGATTCTCCAAGTAAAAGGGCATTCCAATCTTTTCAACTTAGCTTCCATGTCACCGGCACTGGAGAACCCAAAAAGGACAGTCATCCTAAGCAATTCAATAATGTTGCAAACACTAAGAGCTAGCTTTACCAATGTCAAGTGTCATTTTTAATTTAGAGATCACATATGGCAGACATGATTAGGCAACTAGATATACGTCTCGTAAAAATAGCACCAAAAGGGTGAAGCATTAGGCCTTAGTTCTCTCAGAATACATTTAATTGATTGAATACTAGACATGCAGCAAAGGGTTTCAGCATAATAATAAAACAGAAACAATAAAGCAGCAAAGGGATATGAAATATTAGATCAAAAATAAGATTACCTCATCCTTTCAGCGTTAGACGAAATTAATGCTGTCGAGCGTCGATTACGACAAGGCTGGTCTGTTTCTTCGGAGAGGAAACCGAAACCTAAACACTTTGTAGTTTGTTGATGGGCGGCGCTCAAAAGCCAGTTACTCAATATTACACCGAACTTTTTGTAAAACGTAAGCTAGGTTATTATTCACTAGAGATAATTCTTATATATTTTCAATTGTTTCATTTCCATTTTTCATTAAAAACGGATAAGACTGTACTGAAATATGTTGTATTATTTTATAAATGTGTTTCATTGCAGCGCTGTTGAGTATGTCAGAAATAATTCATTTGTAACGCTAGATGGCGCCATTTGAAAAAGAAACGAACCGAAAATTGCCCTTTTGAAATCGAGACACCGAGAAAACTTTCGGATCTGGATTCACATATATGCCTACAGGGGGTACTCAATATACGTTGTAGTTACGTTCTAAAAAGATTTACGTTAATGGAAAAGAAATTTGTTGATTTCCATTGAACTAATTTGTCATGTGTGACATACGTTCCAGACCAACTAATAAAATTGCAATTTATTTTTAAGTTTATCGGCATATAAATAGGAAATGCTGTGGAATTATTAATAAAACAAAATCTATATATATATATATATATATATATTATTCCTCCTATTACAGTACCCTCCCCTCCTCAGCACTTGAGTTTGTGGCAACTATAGCAGAAGTTCATCTTCTGTGACTGACTAGCGGTTCTAATTCCATCTGCGTCTTACCTCGAATGTCTGCGCCACAAATCTCACGATAGGAAGTTTTACTTATACAGCCAACAGAAATCCAATTAAATCTTTTGCAAAAAAACCACTACGCCTAAATATGAATACTTCCTATGTGTTTTGAGTGTATTGTCCCTAATTAATCAACGACGTGTATGTGAAACTTCTATCAGCGCAACGTATAATAAAGACTCCTGTATTATATATAATATATACCCCATTTATACTGTATATAACTATATATAAAGCGCAATAATATCCAGTTACCTGTGCAAGTTTTGCAAGATGCAATTGCAAGATGAAGTTAAATAAGCTGAATTTAAGCGTTCCCAGACTTTGTTAAAATAGTTTGATATCGTAATAACTTAATTCACTCACTTTATTTATCCAACGCTTTTATCCAGAACGACGTAAAAGTAACGTAGATAACACACAATCTTAGTTACAAAGTAACTTTCATGGTTCACAAACCAACGTACATCTTTGTTTTTAAGATTTTCTCTTCAAACCTTTTTACCGCCCCCCTACATGTGTGGGTATCCTCATAATCACCATAACCACCAGCTCGGAATGAGTTAAAGTGTTCTCCCCGGGCTGAGGTGGGAGGGGCTTTTAGGTGTTTAAGTAGGAGTAGCTCAGAACTAAGAAGACAGACTAACTCATTCCTCCCTACAAGACATATCGCAATGGCATTACAGAACTTGTGGGATTTCATTCAACAATACCATCAATGCCTCAGATCCCCTTTCTTTCCTGTGCTCTTCTCGCTCTCCATTTACCTTGGCTTCTGCCTGCCATTTGTCATCTTGGATCTTCTGGCACCCAGGGTGGCTTTGGTGCGAAGGTTCAGGATACAGCAGAAGAACGACGTCTCCTGGAGCATGATGTGGAATTGCGTGGCACAGTGCCTCTACAACCATGTGATGTACATCTTCCCACTGTCTGTGATTCACTGGTATTACCGGCCGACGTACTATCCGTCAGATGCTCCTGAGCTTCATCGTATGATCCTGGAGATCATCGCCTGTCTCCTCCTCTTCGATTTCCAGTACTTCGTCTGGCACCTTCTCCACCACAAAGTGCCCTGGCTCTACCGTACATTTCACAAGGTCCATCACAAGTACACCACCACGTTTGCCCTCACCACGGAGTACTCGGGTGCTTGGGAGACTTTATCTCTCGGCTTTTTCGCCTCCATCAATCCACGGCTGCTGGGCTGCCACCCCATGACAGAGATGCTCTTCTTTGTGCTGAACATCTGGCTTTCGGTGGAGGACCACTGTGGCTACGACTTCCCCTGGTCCACGCATAGACTGGTTCCCTTTGGCCTGTTTGGAGGAGCACCTCATCATGACCTGCATCACCTGAGGTTCAAGTCCAACTACGCTCCTTACTTCACACACTGGGACCGACTCTTTGGAACTTTGCACATGGAGTAAAGTTCTGCATTGATGCAGATATGGACTGCAGGTTCAACTAGGGGCATGCAAAATACCAGGCTGACTTTAGAATATTTCAGAGAGAACTGATTGACTGACAAATGATGAGATGAAGAGCTTTACACAACAGTATTAATTAATTTAAATATTTCAATATTTTTGAAAAATGTTCTATTTATTTCTTGTGAGGCACTGGCGTGCCATCTAGGTTGTCACTCTGCTGGTTGGAAGATGAATGGATGCACGAGTGTATTATATTTAATACAATTAAATATTTATTTTTCTGTACTTGTGGTATGAGCTTCATTTATAATGCATACACAAACTGAACACCTGCTGAGACAAGAAGATGCATTTTAAATCCCAGAAAAGGCATTAGTTCCTAGAATGGTTCAGTGGATTCCAGTTCAGGGCTTGTCTGAATAGCACCCTTGCTGATTTATAGGCTTTCCAGATTTCCACTATACTTTCATAACAGGTTCCACAGATGATACAAGAAGAGACATGAAAACGTACAAACCTCAAGGCTTGGCCTCAATTTATGTGTCCAGGCCAGTATGTGTTAGGCTCTAAACAACATAATCTGGAATAATTTCATCTATGGAAAAAATGTCGTATATGAAATTGAATTATATCTCCTGGATATATATACCTCTGTAGAACTGGTTAGGTAAGCTAATCAAAACGGGTAAAAAATTGTACCTCTGCTTGTCACTGGGGCTGTAATGTAATTTATGAACTGGCTTCTGTAGAGGATAGCAGCGGTCACATGACCAAAATGCGGCGCACATCATTAAGACGCAGTCTTTTTGCGTCCTGGAGTAGAAGAATCGTAAGTGAAAAGCACAGGAAACGGCTCCTCTCTCTTCTTGTGTCATACTTCCATCTCTTTCCTTCCTTCCTTTTTTCGGTAATAACCTAAAACGTTATGTTTTTTAATGTTCCCAAAATAATACATTTTCTGTCATCATAGAGTGCCCAGGGGGCATTTTAGAATGTGTTTATTTTAGAATAGATTAATTTCATTGATAAAGTCATGTAAACATCTGGACCTTTGGTGAACTTGGATGACTCAGTTCCTTTCTGGGAAATTCCATTGTTTGCCAAAATATGCAAAATACGCAGCAGTGTCAAATGACTGGCTATCTTTTAAGGATTCATTTATCCTACTTTACAGCTAGGATTCAATGTCAAAAACTCCAGACTGGAAAGTCCCTCTGAAAAACCCCATTTTTTCCTCATTTGCTGCTTGTTCTTGCCGTGCAAACACATGTGATGTGTTTGAAAGCATTTGTTTTTGGTATACACATGTGCAATTCCTTGAAATGATTACACTTGTGTGCAGGATTATTAAAAGAAAACAAAATAACAAAAGAAACCCATGGCTTATATAGGTTTCTCTTTTTTCCGGACTAATAGGTTGAAGATGTCAGAGTTCACAAAGCTTACGAACTAGAATTTCCCAGATCTTCACAAGCCTGTCATATAACTGCAAATGGATTGGACTCAGCCTTGTATATCCAGCTATCTGTTATAATATAATAATTGTTTGTGATGATGTCACATTTCAACATTTAGAAACTTTGTCATGGCAACAAATTAACCTCCCTGCAGATTATCGGCAGACATAAGCAGGCTGCGACAGACAATAGTTTATAACTCTAATCTGCTGATACATTGTTCCAGAATTAGGCATCATCATTCAGGCTGATGTAAGCATCCATCCATGCATCTTCCTGCTGCCTATCCAGTACAGAGTACCAGGAAACCAGGCAGCACAGGACCCAAGGCAGGAGTACACCCAGGGTCGCATATTAATACCAACCTTTATAACCTCTCGGATTGACCAGACCTAAACCGAGACACTGAGACCAGAATCCATAAACGTGTGTCAGAACAGCACAACATACACAGTAATGTATACATACAAAAAATTCGAGACAGTGAAAAGCTGAACTTTTGCCGCTTCCGCACTAGTGAAATGTTTCATTTCCCTCCTTGTTATAAATGAGATGTCCTTGACTTATTTTGGCACATTTTCCAAACTTTCACTTCTGCTTTTCATATGAAGTCAGACTCAGATTCAGAAACACTTGCCAGGTATGTCAAGAGTACTGAGATTTTTTTTTTCTGGGGTTACACAACCCATATGGCACAGAACAGACACACGGCATCAGGTAACATAAATATACATGAAATATACATAGAAAATGCAATAAATTCTATTGTCTATGCTGATTTATAAGAGATACTGTTCCATCCATCCATCGCTTTTAACTATTTATGCTGGTCAGGATCATGGGGGGGTAGATAAAGCTCCTACTGGGCAACACAGGGCTCAAGTAAGGTGGGGGCAATTGTTTTTTTAGCAGACCAGTTATCCAAAGCTACACGCCTCCCTCTTCAATATCAACTTGTGCTATGCAAGGTCACGAGAAGCTGAATCCGAATCCCGGAGGCTACGGGCCCAAGGCAGGGAATAACCCAGGACGGGGCAGACACGCCCTATCCAAACACCTATGGACAATTTGGAAACGTCACTTCACCTCCATTCAGCATGTTTTTAGACTGTGTGGGGAACCGGAGCACCCTTGGGGAAACCCTACAATGACATAGGGAGAACATGCCAACTCCACACACACAGAGCTGGGCTAGAGTCCCAGAGACGGGAGGCTGCTGCACAGCCCCCCAAAGCAAATTCTTTCTTTCTTTCTTTCTTTCTTTCTGTCTGTCTGTCTGTCTCTCTGTCAGAGTCAGTCAAGAGTTATCTGGGTTAACTTAAGCTAAAAGTAATGATCGTCCAATAAGAGTTTAGGTAAGGAGAATTTCTATTGGACAATCATGACTTCTAGCTTAAGTTAACCAAGCTAACTGAGAAGTCCTACTTCATGGAACACCCTCCTGGTCACAAAGGCTCTAGATGAATTTGGGTTTGGACTCCAGGCCCATGGTCGGACGGCTGCCTGTTCAAATCTTGTGGCTGGCAGACTGATGCCGTCTCTGGACCCTTGAGCAAGGCCCTGAACCCCAATTTCTCCGGCGGTGCCAGACACATGCAGAC
Organism: Mormyrops attenuatus; assembly: GCA_026777985.1. Classification (NCBI taxonomy): domain Eukaryota; kingdom Metazoa; phylum Chordata; class Actinopteri; order Osteoglossiformes; family Mormyridae; genus Mormyrops; species Mormyrops attenuatus. The sequence goes on from JAODKC010000301.1 coordinate 13,800, forward strand.
CATGTGCTGTGACCCCCAAGCTTCACTTTTATATGCGTCTGTGTTAAAGACAATTTCCTGCATGAATAAAGTATCTCTATTTTACTGCCTGTTTCCTGAAAATGACTTCTTGCTTGTTAGTTTCTGAACCACCGCGATTACGTTACTGTCCTTGCCATTCCTGATGGTGAATCATTAAACTGCCCTGGATCTTACTACTCTTTCATTGAACTCCTGATAAACATCCATCAAAACCCAACACTGTTGATCTTCCCTGTGTGTGAGATTCCATTTACATTTTACATTTATTTAGCGGATGCTAAAGGAGGCAAGGAGTCAGCCAGGCACAAGCATGGCTAGGCTGAGCTTCCAATTAACGACCAGGTACAAGCATAATCCTTCACTGGCTATTGCACAAGTACAGTTACATAGGACTTTGTCTCTTCACCTACCCCATATTTTTCTTCATAGCTCGGGGGGGTAGGTGTCACACCGCAGGATCAACCATCATGCAGCACCCTTGGAGCTGGGGGTTAAAGGCCTACAGATATGTGACTGTTCTGTCAAGGCCGGGGCTCAAACCAATGACCTTCCGATCATGGGCACAGAGCCTCTGCCTGTAGAGCCACTCACCGCACAAGTGCAAGCAGTGCTGCTTATCATCTTGGTAAATCTCATACTTCAGTCTGGCCCTGTAGCTCTCAATGGGCATTATGTCAGGCGACGATGGGGGCCGGGTCATAATTCAATCACCTTTCTTGGCCAATCTATGGAGTACTTTGATGCATAGGAAGGGGCACCG
>JAODKC010000302.1:0-14563 GCA_026777985.1 Mormyrops attenuatus
CATGCAGAAAATGATCATAAAGATTTCTAGCATTTTCTTCATACGTACAAACCTTCTCATTCAGTATTTTCATTTCATTGACTTTGGCATCGATGTCATCTTCTGGGTCAGCAACACCAAAATCAGTTCCCATGGGAGAGGCATTGATGACTTCTGGTAAGCGAGGGTGTCGGTGGAAGAGAAGGAAATAGGGACTGTACCTGGTGGAGTTCTAATAATAATAAATTTGCGATTAGAACGAAAATAAACTAGACAGTCATAGTTGATCACATTTGTGTGCTTAAAGTGAATCCTTCACATTCTTAGTGGCTGACATCAAATTCAGATTTATGAAGGCACAGACCTGCTTAGCAGTGTTAATGCCATAAACCACAGCAGGTAGGTGGAGGTCCCAGTCAATATGACATTCATTCACATACTTCCTCAGAGCACTCTTGATGTTCTGATTGGTCCGTTCGTCCTGTACGTATACATTTATTTCTGAGTACACAGTGTAGCAATAAGAAAATTGAGTACATAAACGTAGTATGAGTTACCTGGCCATTGGTCTGGGGATGGTTTGCACTAAACACAGCATGCTTTATGTTCAGCATTTAAAAAATTTGGTCATTGAGCTGTGGGATGTGTAATTAACATTAACATTTTCAATATTGTTGTAGATAAAATGTACATAAAGCCATGGGTGAAGACCAAAAATTAAAACCTTATTCAAAATGTTTACCTCATTGACGAATTCCCTGCCTTGGTCTGTGATAATCTTCCTCACCATGCCGAACATATACAATTTACTGGTAATAGCTAAAGACACCTCACTTCCAGTCTTGGATTGCAGAGGTTCAGCAATTACCCATTTTGTGTACAGGTCGGTCATGGTCAAGACAAACATTATGGCGTGCAGTTTTGGGTAGTGGTCCAATCAAGTCTAACCCAAGCACTTCCCAGGCTTCTTTCACCTACAAAAATGTGCATTTAGCTTATTTACAGAGTTGCAAAGCCTTTTCATTGCAATAACAATCTGTATAATGAATAGCACCTTAATAGAATGCAAAACTGGGGCAACAGTCTTGATGGGATTGTTCAGCTGGCAGCGATGACAACATTTTACCTTAAAGAGAGGATTCAAACGACACTTAAAATTGTCATAAAATCAAGCAGGTATATCGTGTAGTCCATAATACAACCAAATCACTAAAACTGTACAAAAATCAAAAGGGGGAAATGTGTAGTCATCCCATTAAGCCTCTGAGAGCACAACCAGGCGCATGTAACATCTGCTCGGGCCTGTGTAGAAAAGCCTGTTATCTGTGAAGAAGGAAAAAACAAATAAAATCTGAAAAAAATATATGTACAATATTTGAGTAATAATACATGAAATACATTTTGAGAATCTGATCTTTACCTACTAATAAAATGTCCTTTTTAAAACAATCCATTGGTAGTAGACTGTCATTTCACTAAGTATTTTTCATTTTTAGCTCATTATCTTGATAAAGTAGAAAAACGTTTTGGCGGGCTGCGTTTGAATTGGCGGCAATCGGATCCTATCTCTTCACGAACGAAGAACCTGTCCCTGTCCTTTCTCCTCTCATCACAATATTGATTTATTAGTCCAAAAAAAAAAAAAAGAATGCCATTCATGGAGCATTTAACTGCCTTTCCATCAATAAAGATGCCCCTATTAAACATTTTAAAAAAGAATAAAAGAATCGGTAGAAGTGACAGATAGTATGTTCCTAAGTATAGCTAATTTGGACGTACCTTTTAGCATAAAGTTAGAGGATGCCTGTCGAAGTATAACACGGTCCCTATTACCAACGGTGGATGGAAATTTACCGTTCAGGAAATAATCCTGCAAAGTGCGATAGAAAGCAAATGCGTTCTTTACGAAATGAAACTGACTGGACTACACACATTAAAAATAACTTAAATAATTCCAAAAACAACAAGCATACGTTACCGATTTAACTGTAAGTTGTGGTAAAAAGCAAAGGTCTTCATTTCTCGAGGAAAGACAAGCAGCAAATTGCAAAACCGAACCGAAGCAAGAAATCGTGAACCAACTGTGACTACCCAACGTAGACGAAATTTTTGCACATGCGTAGTCCAAATCATGTTGCCGTTGGAAAACCAAGCCGCTGCCGTAAAGCAGTAGTGAGCGGAAATTACATTTTTCTGCATATGCTTAGTCTAAATCGGGTTTCCGGTCTAAATCGGGTAGCGACAGGCCGTACGGGTCCTGAGCTCTGCTGTGGGATAATGGACACCATGACTCCGGCATCGACGGTACCCAGAGCCGCGATCACTGGATCTTCGCGTTTGGTGAAATACTTTTTCTATTTTATATTGAAATAAACTGTTAAACTGATTACGGCTTTTCTCGTTTTTAAAACTTGTGCTAAAATATTTAAGTGCTTGTTTCGTATTTGCACTTTTGACAGTGCTTCTTTCGGGCATGTTTAAAAATTCGGTCTGCTATGGCTTTCCTTTAAAAAGTTAAAGTTTGGGACTTGTGCTTAAAATACGGAATGTGCTGGGATGCGGGTGTCTACTTCTAACAGCCCGTGGGACCGTGCTTTATTATTCCTTTATTCTTTAAATTCTTTAAACATTTTGGTTAAATATAATGAGTTTAAGTGCTTTCTTCTTTTAAAATACGGGAAGTGCAGGGTGCTTGTGCCTACTCCTAACAGCACGTGGCTGCGTCAGGACCCCCACTGGACACGTATGAGCTAACTTACATTCATCCTGCTAGACGCTTTATTATTCCTTAAAACGCAATTAAAAATAACACATGAATTCAGTAGTATGTACAGGAAGATGGGATTGCCTGCTAGGCATTGCTGCCGGTCGCACCTCCTCCGGTGCCCATGCGTCAGCTGCAGGGTCATCAGCCAGGAACTACCGATCAACGTTTCGCTCCTTTAATCCTGGAACGTCTCCTGGTGGCGGAGCAGTGACAGGGACATCTCCCTGTCACCCCTGCAGCTGATAGGTGTTTCCCCTGCGGCTGTTATTGGGGTTAGTTGTTTCCCCAGCACTTGTCCTTCCTCATCAGCCAAAGCCAAAAATTCCCAGCCTCCTTTGCCAGCTCTTTGGTTGCCTTCTTTAGGTTCCCTCCGGTCACTCCTACATCCCTCAGAAGACAGCCCTACACTGCCTCGGCATCCAACTTCCACTGGATAGATGGTAGTTTTCCAGCCAGCCATCCGACACTCAGCAGCCAGCGCTGAGTACTTTGCCTTTTTCCGCTTGTAGGCAGCCTCGATCCCCTCCTCTGCTGTTATGAGGAGCACAGATTTTGCTTTGGTGGACCACGCTACTATGTCAGGGCGGAGAGATGTAGTAGTGATCTCGGTTGGGAAACAGAGCTGTCTATTGAGGTCAACTCTCATGTTCCACTCCTGGTCGGGGGAAAATGGCCTATGTGTTTCATCTCCCCCCACCTTCCACAACAAAGCTGATGAGGCTGTAGTTCTCTGCTGGTGGTACCCCTTTGCTACCCTGTCAACGGCTCTCCAACACCTCTGCTAACTTCCTTAAGACCTGGTCATGGCACCATCTATAACATCCCTGGGAGACCGCGATCTTACAGCCTGACAAGATGTGATGAAGGTTTGCATTAGGGGTGTTGCAGAGTGTGCAGCATTCCTCGCTCCCGAACCACTGGTGAAGGTTCCCAGGACAGGGAAGCGTGTCGTATGTTGCGAGGATGTGGAAGCTGAGCCTTGCCTGCGGGATATTCCAAAGATCTGTTAAACTGATGTTTCAGTTGACGACTCCCTCCCAGGTTGTCCAGCTTCCTTGTCAGCCCTGCGACACAGCCTTGATCTTATAGCGTTCTTCCTCCATCCTTGTCACCTCTGCCACCACCATCTCTTTCCTCTCTTTGTGGTTGGCCTTGGACCAGAACCATGGCACTTCTCCCCACCCTAGGGCTGCTCTTCCTGCCTGGTCTCTGCCGACAATCTCTTGATGTTGTAGACGACTGATGGCTTGATCGACTTCAGTTTGTGCATTCCACTTCCAGCCTGTCGGAATCTTGATGTTCACATTCCTTATAGTCTGGTCAATGGACTCTCAACTCGAGAACGAGCCTGGTCTTTTCCTGCTTGTAGCCCAAACTGATGGATTGAAGCGGCAGCTGGAGGATGTTCCTTCCAAAGAGTTGGCTTTTCCATCCATTTTACTTGTGGTGGATGAGGGGATATCACTCATTTTCAGTGGCCACATCACCCTCCTGTAGAGTGTAAATTGGTATCACCAGACCTTGTACTTCCCTGGGAGTTGGCTTTGGTCGATCTTTGCCAGGCCTGTAATGTATTTTTATTCTATTAAAGTTTAACGGTACCCCTTATCTCCCAAACCAATATGGTCCCTATCAATAACACGTGGCATAAACATGACTGATACCATATATGGACATAACCCCTCGACCAATCAGAATAAGGGATACGCCCCCTCCCGCTTATGACATCATAGGGGGGAGCTACTAAGCTCCACCCAAGGTACCAACTAATATTTTTTATGGGGCATCGTGGAAACAGAGGGTTCCCCATAAGCACAGGTAAAAATATTTGTGACACCCTAAACTGAATTTATATTATGGTGGGGCATCCTGTGTTCAACATGGACATGCCCTAAAGTGGAAAAGGCAGAGCAGTCCTTACGTCCAATCAATGGAGGGCATTGCTTATATTCTGTAGCGGTACAGCAACGTAGGCAATAATGGAATTATAACCTCTGCCTATGAAGGAAGAGTCCAGAGCAACGAATTCACCCTGTAATTTTCTGTTTTAAAGGTAAGAGGAAAATCAGTTAGCGTAAAGTGAGTCAAGGATATCTTTGTTATAACTCATAAAAGGCGGCTGCGTTGAATGTTAGAGTTAAGAGGGGCAGTTTTTGTGGCATTATTTGAGGAACATAGATAAAGGCTGACGAAGTCCAGTTAAGTCTGTTGTTAGGTAGAGATTACCCATGGGATAGAATACTGGATAACAGGTTCAGATTCAGGAAGAGGGAGGGTTGAGATATAGTCCCGAAAGGCTAAAGGGGCAGTACTTACCATTCAGTCCCATAAAGGGAACAATGTAATGTTAGGTAATATTCCTTCATTAACAAAGAAAGGTTATTTGTGAATTGTGCATTCTATTACTTGGCCACTACGTGGCGATAATACACCTTAAATGTGCTATGCTGAGAACAAAAATATTTGTTCCAAGTGTGTAACATATTTTGGTGCCGAAACTCGGGAGCCAACCACCAACCTCAGCAAGAGGCTCAACAAAGGGGCAAAGGTTCTTAATGTCACTCAGCATCCTACAATAGAGCTTGAACAGCTGATGGAATAGGTCGGTGCTGCACTGGAAATGTTTCTGCAAAACAGAAAAGGCAAAGGGAACAGATGGAAACACTGCCCAAAAGCTTCCTCTTCAGAGCCATAGAATTCAATGACCGACTTCTGGCCTCCTAAGTGAGTCTTTGAAGCGACATATGAGGAGGGTACAGAGTATTCATTTGTAGAATAGGCGGAGCTTAGCAGGGCATTATGTCATAAGGGGGCAGGGCTTACTTTGTGTACCTTCACGATCACAATAAGTAGGTCACCCATCCCCCAACACCCCCCCAACAATCCCTACACCCCCCTTATCGCAAATACTTGACTAAGTATAAAATGCACTATAAAAACACTTTATATAGAATTAAGAATGAATTTAAACCCTTCAACTCATACAGTATATGTTCTGACCTCCTATAATGGGTGTCAGACAGCTGTACCATGCGCTAATGTTTTAAAGATATAATCCAATACTTTAACTTAAATGTGTTAAATAAGTATAAAATATAAGTTTTAAGGAAGAAACCACTATAACTCCTTTTGTTAATGCATTATTTTAAATTAGTATATAATAAGTAATAAAATGTGCTATTTCAAATGAGAAGAAAACATTTAGCAAACGCAAATTAATTGCACATTAGATCCAAGTGGGGACCGTTCTATGGGTTACGATCAAGCACATAATAGGTGCAGGACAGTTATACATAAATTTATGGAGGAGGGGGATTTGGTAGACATCTGGAGTGAGCTTAACTCATTCAAGTGTCCATCAGACATATTCGCGTATAGATTATTACTTGTCACTTGTTACTACGACCTGATTGCGATCTCTGACCATGCACCTTGTTGTTTAGTGTATAAAGACAATAACTTGTGTAAAGGTCCACCTAGGTGGCAGTTTCAACATAGATGGCTGCAGGACAATGACTTTATAAAATATCTAGGGAAACAAATAGATATATTTTTTGAATTCAACACAACTCAGACAAGGCCAGGTATAAGGTGGGAGGCCTTCAAGGCATTTCTTAGAGGGCATATAATTAGCTACACTAGTTCAGTATCAAAAAAGGGACGACAAAAAAGAATGCAGTCAGAGAAAGAAATGAAACAGCTTCAAGAAAAACTTTGCCAGCAAAACAATACTGAACTAGAAAAATAGTTGTTAGTTTTGAGGGCGGAATATGACAAATTATCAGCCTCAAGAGCAGCTGCAAGCTTATTGAGGCTCAAACAATCTTTCTATGAGCATGGTGATTAAGTTGGCAAATTAATGGCCTGGCAGACCAGAAAGTTGGAAACTAGAACACCAATCACATCTATATTAGTGGAAGATACGACTTTGATAGATCCTCAGGAAATCAATGAGGCTTTCAGGATATACTATGATCGCTTAAGTATACCGTCTATATCAAAAGAAGATACAGATTACTTGGAACAAACAATAACTAAGGACGGAATAGAAAAAGCTATGGAGAGTATGAAAGCAGGAAAGAGAGGAGGACCAGATGGTTTGCAAGTTGAATTATATGAAAAATTCAAAAATAAGTTACTAAAGCCGCTCTTGGAGATGCTTATGGAGGCTTTTCAAACTGAATGTCTACCTATATCGATGAGCGAGGCCTTGATTACCTTGCTACCAAAACTGGGAAAACCTTCTAATAAATGCAAAAACATGATACCTATCAGCCTGTTGAATTCTGATTTGAAGATATTATGTAAAATACTAGCAAACCGATGAAAAAAATTAATGCCAGATGTTATAGATAAGGACCAAAATGGATTTATTATGGGAAGACAGGGATTCCATAATGTAAGAAGAGTACTGAATGTAATACATAATTATAAAGATAAAACAGATGTAGCACTTTTATCTCTAGATGGTGAAAAGGCTTTCGACAAGGTGAAATTGGCATATCTTTTTGCAGTATTGGAAAGGTTTGGATTTGGCAGTAACTTTAGAACATGGATCCGAATAATATACACGAATCCTAGGGCAGAAATTACAACAAATGGAAATGTGTCAAAACCGTTTGACATAAAAAAAGGTTGTCGTCAAGGGTGTCCACTCTCTCCATTATTGTTTACTCTGGCAATTGAGCCATTTGCCATTGCAATTCGATCTCATCCACATATATTCGGAATAACAATTGACAATATGAACACAAAGTCTCCCTCTTTGCTGACGACGTTATTCTGTACCTATCAAATTTAAAGGAGTCCATTCCCACCCTGTTGCAGTTAGTCAACTCATTTGGAGAAGTGTCTGGGTATAAAGTAAACAACAGTAAGTCATCCATATTACCATTCAATGAAGGGTTAAGAAAAAGTCCAACTACTGACATGACCCAATTTAATGTGGTGAAACAATTTGCATATTTGGGAATTCAAAGATTACCTAATTTAGAGAATATGGTGAATGCTAACTATGGGCCGCTTATGGATGAAACTGCTAAGGATATAAACAGATGGATGTCATTGCCTTTATCTATAATAGGCAGAATAAATATACTGAAAATGAATATACTGCCAAAGTTCTTATATTTGTTTCAAAATTTACCTTTGCCGTCAGGTTTTATGTTAAAAATAAAAAAAATGTTTGTGCAATTTATATGGAACAATAGGAAGGCCAGATTACATTTATCTTTGTTATATCTGCCTTTTGACAGAGGAGGTCTGCAATGTCCAAATTTTGTATTATATTACTGGGCTGCACAGCTAAGGTCCATAATGTTCTACTTTTCGGTTAAAAATCCCCCACATTGGGTGGGAATGGAGACTCGAGATTTGACACAACCTCTCCCTATATATCTCTATTCAGACTCAGTGGTGCGGTTATGGAGACAAAGCAAAAATCCAATAGTAAAGCACATGATAAAAGTATGGTCTGATGTTCACAAGTATTTAAGAGAAGAACTTTCTTTGTCTCAGTTCAATCCAATATGGGGCAACCAACAGTTTACAGCTGGAAGAGCAGATTCCGTATTTAAAGATTGGGCTTTGAGGGGCTTGAAGTGTGTTAAGAATGTATATCAGAGTAATGCTGACACAATAATGACATTTGGAGAGCTTAGAGGTAAATATAAGCTAGACAATAAACACTTTTATAAATATCTGCAACTTATGAGTTTTATATATGACAAACAGAACCATACACTTAGGAAACCTCTATTAACAGAAATTGAGAAATATATCATAAAGGACCATCTACAGAAAGGAATTATTTCAAACTTTTATAGTTTATTAACTTCCTACTCACATGAAGACACATCCTATAAATTGTCGGCATGGAGCAAAGATTTTGAGTGTGATATCAGATCTTGTTTTGTCTAATAACCAGGATAGGATCGGAAAATTAGAGGTCTTAGAACCACTGGATGGTAGTGATCATAACATGGATATCCCTCTGGGGTCGAGTGCATCGTCGTTGATGCAGCGTATTTTTCGCGTCTCTTTCAGTTTATGTCTCGCTGAAATCTTCATGTAGAATCATGAAAAAAACTCTGGCTAAATCCGTAATCTGTCTTCTTTTCAAAATGTCCATTGTCAGAAATATTAAAGTTTTTAAAATTAGGTTGGTGAGCTTGGTAATCAGTTTGTGAGGGATTATTGAGTTAACTAGGGGGGGCAGGGACACAGAGTAAGACAAATAGACTCCAAGCATGGCTTATTAGGGCAATGCTTGGGAAGAGAACCAAGACCAAGGCTGACAGGAGGGGCAATGCATGACAGTATCCCTCCCAAAGGTGCATCCATCAGACACACAGGATAAGCTAGGGAGGGGATCCGGGGGGTGGGGTGGACAAAAGGACAGAAACATGACAGAAGCAAACACCGTGGTGTGTTTACTGACTCGGGGACCGGGGAAGACTCAAGATGGCATGGATACATACAGTATAGGGCAGAAGGGAAATGGACAGTACAGGGCACAACACTAGGTGGACATCACTGTGGGACATGGGACCAGACACCAGATGACCCCACTGCAGGGATATAGACTGGATAGGGTTAAACACCGGGGACAAAACAAACAATGGGAAAACAGGCAAGCGTGATTCACTGAGGGCCATGAAGCAGCAGGGCCAAGAATAAAAACCAGGGAATCAGCAGACAGGACACAACCACACCCAGGGCAGACAGGTGAAGAAACAGAGACACAGAGGAGAGCTACATAGGACATGGACCTGAATAAAACAGAAATGGGACAGAACAATAAGGGCAAATCATGGGCAGGACATATGGGAACAGGGCTTGATATGGGGGTCCCTTCTACTAGGGCTGAGGGATAGTTATCGAGGCATGCATGGTCGTTTGGTCCTCCAAGGGGACCTCGCTTTGTTGGTCCCTACCACCCCACCCGCCCCCCCAAAGTACTCCCTCAGGGGAACTCTGGAGACACCAGCGAGGGCCACAAGGAGGGGCTGGCAATTCCTCAGATTCGGGGCCCCAGACCAGGGCTGAGTGGACAGAAGCTGGCAAGGCGTCCTCAACTGAGGAGAAGACGGCCAGCGGCTGCAGACGTGCAGGGGGGCAAGCAGATAAGCAGGCAGGCCAGCAGGCAGGCAGGCGAGCAGGCCGGTGGGCAGGCAGGTGAGCGGGCCGGTGGGCAAGCAGGAGCCACCTGGGCGACAGCCGGCGGGCAGGCAGGAGCCGTCTGGGCGACAGCTGACGGACAAGCACGAGCCGACTTGAAGACAGCCGGCGAACAGACAAGCAAGCAGGTACGAGCTGTCTGGGCAATGACCGCAGACAGGGCAAGGCAGGCTGGCGAGCAGGCAATAGCCGTCTAGACGACGGCCGTGGGCAGGCAAACAGGAGCCATCTGGGTGACGGCCCAGGGTAGGCAGGCAAGAGCCAGTGGGGTGGAGCGGCTCTCCCGGATGTGGCTTTCTCCTGTGTGGAGAAAGCCTCCACCAGGAGGCAGAGCATGGTGGTAAAGCCTGCTGGGGCCCTCTGCCAGCGGGCACAGGACAGCGGGACCCTCTGGCGGTGAGCACAGCACACCGGGACCCTTGGGCAGCAAGCAAGGCACAACAGGAACCTTAGGCAGTAAGCAAGGCACAGCAGGGGCACTCAGAGGAGGGCAAGACGAAAGTAGGTTTTTCCTGGGCCTGATGCTGGTGGAGCTGCGGCTTTGTCTGGGCTGGAGAGTAGGAGCAAGTCCGCTTGTTCTATGCTAGACGCAGATAGAGCAAGCAGGGCAGCTTCTTCTAGGCCAGATGCCTGCGGAGCAGCATCTGTTCACTCGGATAAGGCACAGCAGTGATGGGGGGCTTTGCCAGGACCGGGCATTACCAGCTGAATGGCCTCCTCCAGGCTGGACACTAAAGGGAAGACACAGTCTTCTCTGGGCCAAGCACTAGCAGCTGAGTTGCGTCTCCTGGGCAGGGTGCGGCGGTATTTCATGGATTCAGTGTAGAGGCGAAGAACTCTGGTGTTACAGCAGGCAGAGAGAAAGGCATGAAGCGTCGGGGTAAGCCCAAACTTCAGGACGGAATAGCAATTCCAAGTATAAGCTCAGGACATGGGATGACTGATCGGCTTGACCAGAAGAGGAAGATGCCCAGAGAGGCATCTTGGAAGTCTGGAGAGTTACTGACAGAAGTAGCTCAGCAATAGCGTTATCCGTACACCACAGGATCAGCTCATCATCGCCCGCCATTAGCTCCAGCTGTTGCTTTGTATTCCATTTGTTATTCTATTAGTTTATTATTTGTTCTTGTACTATTGTATTATCTGTTTTATCATTCTATTCTTAACTTGTTGAACCAGCTCTAGGAGTCACAAGACTTCTTGAAACATATGTACTTCTGTATATTGTAATGAAAATAAAGCTGCAGTAAATTGAGTATGAGGGTGGCACAGTGGTTAGCACTGTTACCTCCCATGTCTGGGCCCAGGATTCAAGTCTCTGCCCTGGTCATTTGTGTGTAGAGTTTGCATGTTTTCCATGTATCAGTGTAGGGTTTCTGCCACTGTCCAAAAACATGCTAAAGTTAATTGTAGATACCAAATTCCCAATTTGCGTGAATAGTATATGTGCCCTGCGATGGGTTAGTGCAGTGTTTCCCAACCCAGTCCTCGGGGAACAGCAAACAGTCAACATTTTTGCTTCCTCTCAGCTCTCAGCGCACCTGTACCAGGTATTCGGTGTTCCTGATTGGCTGTGAGCTGGGGGGGGGGAGCAAAAACGTGGACAGTCCGGGGTTCCCCAAGAACTGGTTTGGGAAACACTGGGTTAGTGCCCCATCCAGGGTTATTATCTGCATTATGCCATAGCTTCTGGGATAGACTCTGCAACCTTGCATAGGATAATTGGGTTTAGAGGATGGATCAATTGTGTACCTCCGTGTACTATAATGACAATGAAATTGAATTGAAAAATACTATCCAAGGTAATTTACTGGTCATTGGTTCAGTTTGCAGGGTTATATTTTGGACATAAAAGCCAAAAATCATCATTTGCAATTTTATGACAGAAACATGCTGCTGGAAGCTCTGCATTCATAAGCAACTTCACCTCTAAACCAAAGAAACTTTTAATCAGTCTCTATTTTGCAGAACTTCAGTCAGTTAGTCAGAAGAGGTGTTAAACCACGAGTATTTGTCAGAGCGATATATGTATCAAATAACGATGTTCCTCTTTTGTGCAGGTCTATGCAAAGGTTAGTCTCCCCTAGTCCTGCTGTATGTAAGCCACTGAACAATGTTAGCATATGTGACCTTTGACCTTTGAGCTAAATGAGCAGTGCATGAATACCATGATGCAATGACTGCTGCTGGGAAGAGTGCTGGCAGGTGGCCAGTAACTGAAAGTAGAAAGTCGATGCTTTGGAGAAAACGAGGTTGTTCTATACCAGGAGTCCTCAACTATTTTCTGTATTTTTTGTTTGGGGGGAATGATCACATGGTCTGAATTCAGATATATATTGGAGTATGGCAATTGCTGACCACTGTTTTATACTTTACTGCCATGGCTAACTGTATGTTATATACCCAGTGGCCACTTACATTACATACACCTAAATACTGGATATGACTCACGTATGTCTCCAAAACCACTTGTAGGGCAGATGATTTCAGAGAAGCTATTTTGCACAGTTGTGTTGCACTGGCACTGAGCTTTTGTACTTACGGCCTTCCTGTTAGCTTTAATGAGTTTGACCATTCACTAGATACCACACTGCATGAAAATCCAAGACAGTGTATGTTGCTATGATTTTAGAAACTCCTTACATGGCATCAACAATCACACCATGCATAAAAATCAATTAGATCTGGTGTCATAACCATTCTAATGCTTAGCTGGACAGTAAGTGACACTGTGTGTGCTGTATACAGTGTATGCAGTTGCAACCACACGGTTAGCTGTTTGTTTTAGCAGGTGGCACCCAATAAACTGTCCACCATGTGTGCCTTATAGAGTTTAGTAGTCTGGAAGCTTAGAAACTGACACAAACTTTGATTATTGGTTTTTAAATAAACATCAAAATAACACTGTCCAAGTTTCATAGTGTATAGATTCAACAAAAGATTTTTTATAAGCTATGTGTTGTTTATTTGCAGTTGAACAGTATTTATTTGTATCAGAAAAAAAGTGTTGCTTCACCTTGTAAAGTTTGGAACATGCCAAGCCTATCTTCAGCTTTCAAAAATTGTCAGGATGTCGATAATATTCGATGACTGCCTGTCACGCCCGTGTGTGTAGCACAGTCGAACACGGTCGGTCCCCGATGGCACAGTTCTGGCTGGTTTAGCATATTTAATCGGTGCTGAACCTAGTTGGTGAAACTCAGCTCTCTGATTTGCCTCAAAACTTGAATAGTTTCAGATCATCCCCCATCATGTTAGAGTGATCACACATCTATTTAAGGATACAGTCTGCAAAACCACAGTGTGACGTTGATAAGGACCGTATATAACAGAACAATCTAACCAGGCCCACGAATAGGCACACTGTCCACGTCTAGATTCAGTAGTGTCTTTGACTGCTCACTGAATAAGGTAAGATCTTATACATGATAAACTGAGCTGCCAATATATCAAATCATTATCAAGAGAAATATACGTGCAGAATGTCTGATTTAAATATTTTTCACATTTGCTGTATATTTTGCTTAAGCAATTTACAACTTAAAAATATATATGCTTTGACAACTATTGGTTATATTATAATTGTTTCCATGATATTCAAAAAGATAGAGATGTAGAGATAGGAATGTAAAGCAATAAATATTTTGCCATGATACGTTAACAGTGCAGTTCTGTATTTGAAGAACGTTGAGCTCTTTAAAAACAGGCACAAAATGAAAAGTGTCAAATGTGACATCTATTTCTTTTTTGGAAATTGATCATGGTCTCTTATGGAGTCAGAATAGTGCCATATGTACTTGTATGTGTACTTTCCAATTTGCACCCGTAAAAAGACATTTGCTCACACTGAACACAATTTTCATTCGCAAAAAAAAAATATCTTGCAAATACACGTCAATATTTTTTGTAAAAGCGGAACCAAACATCTTCATAAAAATATTTTTTACAAAGATAGAATGGTTTTCAGGTACAAAACCGGTATTGCAAATCTTGAAACTGCAGTTAGGAATCCAAGTCCTCCTGCAAATACCAGTCTGTGTGTGCAAATTCACACTTGCGCATATAAATAATTTTGGCACTAACTTGCCTAGCGCTTTGCAGATAAATATTTGCTCGCAAAGCCGCCAATCAAATGAATTCATTTTCTAGCCAATCATAAAGCTGCAGGTAAGGTAACAACCAATCCTGGCCTTCCAGTAAAAAAACCGCTGAAGAAGATGAAGGTACCTACGGAAGCCCTGAACCGCATTTGATGATCTTTTTTTCGGAGACAATAAGTCGTTATTTCGACATAATAAGTCGTTAGAACGAGATAGTAAGTCGTTATTTCAACATAATAAGTCATTAGAAGAAGATATTATCTCGTTATTTCGACATAAGTCGTCTTTGTCAGTTAAGTGGCAAGCAGAATACAGGCTCGGTATACAACGAGTTTATACAGATCCTTCCAGACATCATGAGAAACGTTAAAAACCGCACTTACAAATGTTTCTAAACTTAAACTATAGTCAGACATCGGTTTGTCGGGGCCCAGCACACAGTGACAGCCTTACCCAGCATCGTGGCTTATAATCCATGCAGGCCAATATACACATACATGCAGATAAACGTGTCATTACAGTTTTGCTCTTTACTTTT
>JAODKC010000303.1:0-14542 GCA_026777985.1 Mormyrops attenuatus
TGCTTTTCAGAGGGAGAGAATTTGCCTTTTCTATGCCATCGCTGCCATTTCTGTTCTTTGTGGACGATGAATTACGCAAAACTGCGGTTGTCATGCATTAGTGAATCCGACTTTGACGTGAG
The DNA here is from genome assembly GCA_026777985.1 of Mormyrops attenuatus. Classification (NCBI taxonomy): domain Eukaryota; kingdom Metazoa; phylum Chordata; class Actinopteri; order Osteoglossiformes; family Mormyridae; genus Mormyrops; species Mormyrops attenuatus. The sequence goes on from JAODKC010000303.1 coordinate 123, forward strand.
TTCTTTTTGAATCAAATTCAATAAGCGTAGAAAGATGAAGGGGGCTGGGAATCTCCAGGCCTTTCTCTCCATGCAGTTTGTACCATGGTGCCCCTTATAAATCCACTCCCCCTGTTGCTAGGTGCCCCATCTACACACAGTCATTTATCTATTGATGGCAGCAGTCTCAGAAGGAATAAAATTCCATGATGACTTCTCTCTCTCTCTCTCTCTCTCTCTGGGTGTGCGAGGACCCCAGCTGGGAGAGGTGGCCCCATCGTGCCTGACAGAGTCACATGAGGATCGCCAGCCACAGCTTAGAGTCTGCTTTTTACCTAAGGGGAGAGGGTCACAGATAGAGACTGGGTGTGTTTTCTTTGCTCTTCAAAGCCATTTACTTAGCCAGAATTTAATCCAAAATCTGAAAAATCATTATTATTATGGGGGCAGTGTGTAACTGTGGGTTAGGCCTCCGCTTCAGAAATCAGAAGGTTGTCTGTTTGAATCCCTTGCTTGGCACAGTAGCCACATCTCAGATGGGTCTGTCGGCAAAGCCTTTAACCCCCATACATTTTCCTGGGGTGCTGGATGAATGTGGGTGTATGTCTTAAAAAAAGGAAACAAACAAGATTGGATATGTGAAAAAAGACATTCCATTGTATCTGTTCTTGTACAGATGTCAAATAAAGCTTTCTATCGTTCGGACGAAGGCATCTTTCTGGGCATCTTAGATAAGGTAGATAAATCCACTAATTAATTCAAGGTCCGACTTAACAGCCCTACAGGAAATGAGAAGCTCTCTCACTCCTGCTAGCTGATATTCTCCCATCTTCCACCGTGGTGCCCTGAGTGACCCTGGTGACACATGTCCTCCGATGGCCCTCGACTGGCACCCGCTGATGTCCCCAATGGTCTCCCAGCCCCAGATTGCATCAGTTAAAGGCACGTAGGTGTACAATCCCCCTTCCGAGTGACACTGCTGTTGTACCCGTGATCCTGGCAACTAATTTACTTCAACTATGCGATGAAATGTGCTTCCAGTAATAACTCGATATATGCAGTTTAAATACAAAACGCAGATTGCAAATACAAATTAAGATGCACGCAGTTGCACAACATATGCAATAATAATAATCAATGCATGGGCACTGTGTAATGTTACATTACTCCGTGCATTACTATCCAGCTGAGTAAATAGCTGAGAGTATAAAGAAAAAGTCATTTTCTATATGAAGCTGCAAAGCAACAAAATAAATTTCAGTAACCCTTTACATTAACTGTACCTTCATAATGGCGTTATAATGCATTCGTGCCCATTCAGATGGGGAATTGACTCTTGTCTGTGACCTGGAAAGATAAGGCCATGCTGGATTTTCGTGTAGTGGGACAATTGGGATCTATTGTATAATAAGCTCCTATGAGCTCCTGTTTAGTTTGTGTTGACACCAGTAAACCTAGTATCGTGACCATAACTATTTTTGTCTTTAAATAATCACACCTTCCTTGTCTGTTTGATTTGTCAATGTGTTCAGAGTCTGTCACAGTTGAAAAAGGACAAAAGTTAAGACAATGCTAACCATGTATTTATCTAAAATTCTTCCCCTCCCCCCGCCACCACTTGGACCATCAATTGATCTGATTGGGTTGTGGGAAAACACCTTGGAATTTCAATTCACTTTTAGGGCCCTATTATGCATAAAGCACAAAGCAGCACCAGGCGAGATGCAAGTGTCTTTGCTAGCATGAGCCTACCCCAGTTGTCATTTTCCCATCCAATGCCCAAGTCCATCTGAGCACCACTGGGCTAGGGATGGGAATCGTTAAGAAATTATTGATGACGGTGCCATCATCGATTCTTCTTATCGATCCAGTTCTTTATCAATTCCCTTATCAATTTCTAATCCCTTTAAAATATTAATAAAATATAATATCAAATATTAATATATCGCTGATTATAAATTTGTGGTCAGGTAATTATACCTAAAAAAATCAGTAGTCCTATGCACTTTTCAGCACCAAAAGCAGCTGTTTTATTAGCTGTAGTGTGATATGAACAATAAATTAAAATTAAAATATTTCGGTGCCACTTTACAATATGACTACCCTTATAAAGAGGTTATGAATGGTTTATAAGCAGATTATGAATGAGGATGTTACACTTCGTAAATCATTAATAGACAAATATAAACAAGTTATACCACAGTTTTCTTTTTATTAACGAGTTACTACCATTTATAAGTGTCAAAGGGGAGCCTTATTGTAAAGTGGTACCAATATTTCTTATAACACTGTAGTAACAAGCACACGGGCACATTACCACAAAACCAGGTCATCTTCTTAACACTTGAACATGTTAAACTTACTTAAACTTACTAATGAAAGCATTTCACAAAAAGGTACCAATAGAAAAGCTTTTTTCTCTACTGTGGTGAAAGGATGCAAACCTTTCACCACGAACTTTGTCACAGCCCAGTGGCAGTCTCACCCTCTCCCCATTACATTTTGCTGCTTGGAAAGCTAGCGTGAACGGGTTTCGTTTTTCCGGGCATGACGCGATTGCTGCCTCAGAGGAGTTATCGCTGCCACCCTGCATGTCATCTTCTAAAATGGATGAAACAAACGTACTACAAAATTCATTTATGTTTCAGAAAACGTGCCTGTAGGTTAAGGCACCACAGTTAAAGTTACCCGCGACTATGGAGACTACGGAGCTTGCACTCGGCGGAGTGGCGAACACGTGGCAATCTTTAAATGTAATTCCGTGTTGACAGCTTTAATGCTTAGGCATATTACTAGTGTTACCACCCTTAGAGGTGACAACAGCTTTGCATTGGTTGCACACTGTACAATGGCCGTCCTTCTTTGTAAAATGCAGCCATGCCCTGGACCGATTCCTGTGCTCCATCATGTGGATTCCAAGTCGCGGAATGTGACGTCATTTTGCCCAACACGAAAAGTCCGGATGAATCGTCAGAGGATTCCGGTTCTTCACAACCATGAGAACCGGTTCCAAATCGGAACCGGTTCTCGATTCCCAACCCTACATTGGGCATATCAGTTTTAAAATGAGGTGATGCACCTACATATGTGCAGGCACAGCAGGAGAATACTGCTTGTTATACACACAGGGACATGTAGCAGTGCACAAACCTGCCAAAGCTTAAAAATAATAAGATTACAATGTGAAAGATCATTAATGTGTACATCAAAATATTTTAAGAAATATGTAATTAATTGTAATTGTAATAATTAATGTAATTAATAAGAAATGTTAATGGTTAGTCATAATATCCACCAGAACGTGCTAATCACAATAATGACAGATACAATTGGGTAATTATTACAGTTACCCCATGTATCCGCAGTTTAGCACAGTCAGAAAAAAAGTTAAAGGATTCCGGAAATAGTTTATAAGTTTCAAACCGCATACCAAGAGAGTACAGACTGTAAGCCGATGACTCCCCACAGTAGATATTTTTAAACAAAACTTTTTCATTACAGGTTATGTACAGCTACATGATCTAATATTTTTTTCATTATAAAATGTGTAATAGTAGCCTATGTGTTTTCATTGTTCCTTCTTCCTTTGAGAGGTATAAAAAGCTTCATTTTCATTGCTCCGTCATCCCTAGATACATGTTTTTTTTACATTGCCACATTGTCTCTCTTGAGAATTAGGCTAAAACCTCAGAATCCCTTTCATCTGAAGAAGTACAGTAGTGTATGATGATGTACAATGTAGTTTATTATTACTGTATTTAATGTTGGTAATGTCTTGCTTTGCATAGTTTATTAAACTTTAGCATATGTATGTATGCACTGTACACGAAAATCATGTTATATATAGTGTCCGTAGGTGGTTTGCTATTATCCATGGTTTCAGCTTTCCGTGTTTTGCAACGTATTGGAGAAGTGTAATTATTATTATATTTGCCTTTGATCACACAGACATTTAGATTTAATCAGGATCTAGGCTCAGATATAAAGTCACTGACATCTTTTTGCAAATGAAATCAAATGTCTTACGGACTGACAACAAGACCATGCCTCGCTCTTGACATCTGTAGGTGTGTTTCTCACATCAACTTCTTTTCTGGATGGAGGTGAATCCATATTCCACATAGACTTTGAAGGCTCCTACAAGAACTGTCCCATGAACTGGTTTGATGTTCCCTATTTGGTAATCTTGACCATGAGCCCCACCACTTCAGTATTAAAGATTCAAGCATCAACTCAATCTTCAAGCATTATGCTCAGAAATATCTTCCAAAATGCCTGGTTTAAAATCCCAGCTGCAATATAATATAATATTTACTTAAGTGTGCAGATGCATGCTTAGGTGTGAGAGGGTCTATTTACCTAATTCTCTCCCTGGCTTCGGCCCCAAATCCTTGACCCAGGTCGATAAATCACCAGGATGTTGATGGGGATTTCATCTTACTTTACCCTTGCTAATAAAGAAATTTAATGTCCATCTACAAACCTAGCTCTAGAGGCACGAAGACTGGTAAATGGGGCTGATGAGGTGAGGAGGCAGAGGGTTCTGTCAGGAGATGAATGATGTGTTTCAGGGGCTTGGGCCCCATAAGGAGGCTCGCCCGGTGGCGGCCCAAAATGTGGAAACCTCAACAAGCCGTCGGGGGTCTTGGCGAGATGGATGCTTGACGACCGCACAAATGACTCCAAACCCCATCTCTGCTCCATTAATATATACAATGTGTAATTTGAATATGAGTGGTACTACATATTTAATCCGATTTTGACAGACCTTTATCATCTTTTCTCACAGCAGTCTGGGAGTCAGAAAGGGCCTGCCTCTGTATTATTTATTCATGTTTATTCGTATTTTCATTACTTCTTTTTGTGTCTGGTTGCCGACCGTCCATTGGCTCAGGAATAGGTAACAATATGTTCACAAAGACATAAAGAAGCACATGAACAGGTTGTGTAAAATAGCCAAATAAGCCAGAGTAAAATATGTAAAATATGATTCAATAGATAGATGTTTCATTTCAGGTTGACAGTAGCATAACCCGCACATTTAGACAGCAGTGAAGACACTTAGACAGTATTTAACAGTATAAATAAATAACAAAGGACAATAGACAGTAACAGTACAAAGAATGGCAGAGGAAGTACCATAGGAATTCCATAGTAAATGAATAGAAATAAAAAGCATTACACAGGGGGATGCACTGTGAGACAATGAATGTTCATTATTATGTGCCTAAGCAGTTCTGACCCATCCAGACAGTTGGTCGTCCCCTCGATAGGCTGACCCACTGTACAGTGTAATGGTTGAAGGTCAGAATGACCCATATATGTACATTATAAAAAAGCCTTTATTTATGCATCTGATGACGCTGTCATGTTTCCTGTTTGACCTTCACCCCGGCTAATCACTCTTATCACCACGTAAGTATCACCAAGAACCAAGAATCACCATAACCTGCTGCAATTCTCCTTCCTTTGGACGCCTTTTCACAGCAACTGGTGGAATGAACCCTGAGGAGGAACTTCACAAAGTGTCGCTTTCCACTGTCGAACAAAAAACGTATCAAACGTATGTGAAAAATAAAACTCGAAGTTCATAGGATTTTTTGTGCTCTATTAACATTATAGTTTATCAATTTGAGGCTTAGATTCATTATTAAGCAAGTTATTAATTGATTCGATCCAACTGCCGTCCAACTGTTTATTCAGTACAGAGCCAGGCACTGGAGTCTGTCACAGGCAGCAGAGGGTACAAGCAGGTCTGCTGTCTGCTACAGCTATTGTTGTGGTATTTTATGTTACACTGTGAATTAATGGTGTCACTTCACATATATTTCATGCACGATTTTGTGTAGCAGCACTAAACATCAACTGAGTGTGATCTCGATAAACATGACACATATAGCTCTGGATAATCAAAAAGACGTAGCGATGAATGACGCCTGCGTTTCCCTGCCTTTGGCCTCATTGCTGAATCGCTTCAGCAGAACAGTAACATCGATCAGCTATGAGATCGTCAGAAGACACGAAAGCAACACTTTAAGGTGCAACACTGACAGTCAGAGACAAATTCAGTTCATATGCGTGAAAATCAAAGACTACAGTCTCAAATTAAACTGTATACACACTATAAGGACAAAAGTATTGGGACACACCTCATAATCATTGAATTCAGGTGTTCCGTTCAGAATGCAGCTGTAAAGTTTGGTGGAAGAGGGATAATGGTATGTGGTTGTTTTTCAGGGATTGGGCCCCTTAGTTCCAATGAAGGGAACTCTTAATGCTCCAGCATACCAAGACATTTTGGACAATTCTATGCTTCCAACTTTGAGGGGATAGTTTTGGGAAGGCCCTTTTCTGATCCAGCATGACTGTTCCCCAGTGCATAAAGCAAGGTCCATAAAGACACGGTTAAGTGAAGAACTTGACTCGCCCACACAGAGCCTTGACCTCAATGCCATAAATCAAGGGGGGGATAGATTAATTCCCTAATGCTACACGACCAAGTAATTTGTCTGTTCTAAACATTGTCATAATTATGTTTATTGACTCCATGTTACAGTATCACTTATAGTAACTTGGTATCAAATACGAAGTTAATTTTATTAAAACAAAAAAAATTAGTATAAAAGGAAAATCTTATTTTAAGTTGGGGACAAGTAAAAATAAGAAAAAAGAATTAGCAGACGGGTTTCACTCTCCTCCGGGGCTGTGACAGTGCCTGTTTATTTTAATTTTTTTTCCCTCATTGGGTCGTTATGTATTTCACATGTGATAATGATTATATTGATTTCAATTTTTTTTGGTCCCAGGAATAAACTTAAAAGAATAAACTTGAAAGAGGTGGCAATATTTCTAGAGGCTATAAGGTGTGGAGATGAAAAGCAGAGTTCAGAGAATGTAGGGCAATGAAATAAAAGCCAGTCGAAGCTTATAAAACCCGCACAGTATAATACGTCACGAGATGAAAATCGTGGGTTTTATAAATGCAACTTTTTAATGTATATTTTAAGTTGGTTAAAGTATTGCTTTTGTAATATCATGGACACGGTGAGTGAACTGTACACTTTATTGGCCTGGATTCGGAGAAGGCAATCACCTCGATGACAGCAATACTGCACTCCTGAATTAAAGGGCAGGATTCCCCAATATTACAGATATGATGGAAATCTATCACAAGGTTCTTTTCAAATATATAACATGTTTTCTTATTTTTATTGTTGATTGTATTTCTTTATGCATTTATAGAAGACCCCACATCAAGGCTACGGAAATAAATTGAGCATAAACATTTGCATGCTCACAGTAGAAAGATCTGCTTGGTACATTTTGTTGTAACATGATTGATCAGCCATGGATGGTTGCTGGCAGAGGGGTGAAGAGACACCAAGCCACTTTCACATACCTAACCCCTCATGTTATTGGACCATGCCTTCTCTACCTTGGCCTGTTGGATTGTGGGAGATGGCTCTTTGAGCGAGAGACATGCCACCACAGCTCTGAACGCCAAGCTGTTGCTTGTCCTGCTGGTCCACCAGCAGCCGCCATGCCAGACCAGCAAAAATCCTAGGTACTCACAGAGTCCGATACCTAAAAAAACTGTTTTCTTTGTTTTATTTGGTGACAAAAGCATATTAAAATACAGGAAACGTTGAATCTGGTGGGATCTTCTGTGGCTGTTGGCAAGTTGTACTAATATCATGTCTCTTTCTGTGTCTCCTGTTTTTGAAATGGTCCTCGGAAATCAGAGATCTAACACTGATAATCTGACCCATGCAGCGTGAGCTCTCCAGATGAAGACGAGCTGAGTTTGGTTTCTAAGCTTCCTCACAAAACAAACTACATTTAAATCCACAATCCATTGAGGTAACAATTGTGTCTTACTGTTCAATTTGGCTAGCTTTTAATTGTTTAGTCTGTCACATATACAATATCAAATAAAGATTAGAGGGTACAGTTTCTCCAGTGCCTTTCAGAAGGTGCAGGTGTAGCTTGTTCTACTGATATTAACATACCGGGAGCTTGTTAGGCTGCCTTAAACTGGATTCGGTTCATTCAGTAACTTCACAGTTTATTGTCATGTAGCACGGGGCACGTAACAGGGAAGAAGGCAAAGGGAGTCAAGGAGGCGGGGGGACACGGGATATAATTAGGGAAAACACGCTCAGGAACATACGACGTCAGTGACAGGAATAACTAAAGTCACACAGACACAGACTTTAATTCACCAGATTAATTAACACAATATAAACAGCCAGAATCATAACAAAAGAACAGTTGTCAGAGTATTCAAAGTGACCATTTTTTGCATTTTGTTAGTATTAGAATTTATTCCAACATTACAAAATAATAGTATTACAATATGTACACAAAAAAATAAAAACTAAAACTTAGCCAAGATTTCTTCCGGGTCTAATCTACAGATGAGGAGGTGGGAGACTTTAATAATTACTGTCCTGGTTTCCCCAGGCACTGATCAGAGCTTCAGAGGAAGTGTCCATCCCATCCTTCCTGAATATGAATAAATCTATGCTGAAAAGATCAGTGATCTCAGGTATGGGCAGGGGGCACAGAGCATCACAGGAACACTGGCGGAGGAAGGAGAAGAAAAAAAAATTATGCAATGTGAAATTATGTTTTCCTCTGGACTGACCACTGAAAGCCTCCCTGAATGGAACATTCCAGAAACTGCAGCGGTCCCCACAGAGTGGGTCTTGATGAGCTCCCAGCAATTGATTAAACCCCCATTAAATGGACAGCATGGCTGAAACTTGTATTTTCTCTGTGGTATCCCAATGCCGGCAGACAGTTCGGACCCCGCCACCCGGGGGTGAATGCAGATGAAAAAACAGAATCGCTTCTCTAAATTGCACATTTTTATATCAAAAGCAGTGCCCTCCTTTCACTTTCCATCTCTACAGTATCACAAATCAAAGGATTAATGCCATTTAATTAGCCTTGTCATTTGTGAACCATTCGGGTGAGTTAGGGACACGACACTGAGTCACCGGTGAGCCATACATTCCTCTTTTCAAAGGCTAAAATCACCTCCACATTATGCATGGCCAACGAAATATGAATATCATTGCACTTAGCATGGAAATTAGTGCTCAGAAAGTGAAGAATTTTTAATTGCATGAATTGCAGGAATGACATTCGTTATGAGGTATAGCATTTAAGTAGTAGCATGGTATCCCCACTGATAGATTTCTTCAGTGAAACCTCAGGTTCTTTTAGAGTTGAATGATGAGGCCGGTTCCTTAAAGAAGAACATGAGTCATACAGGAATCAGTCATTGGGATGTGAACCAGTTATGAAGAAAGATATGGAGCAGGACTTTCCTGTTTCCCTCAGTGGGGACAGAGACAGACACAGACAGACACTAAACCGGCCATGTGAAACATCTTTCTGTAACATCTTCATTCTGTCTTTATAAACTGCTTAAGCTTAACCCCTTATGGACGATTGTCACGAATTCGCTACAAACCGCGTCCAGCTTGGATAAGCAAGAGTGTGAACAAAACCTCCTGTTTTTATAACCATGAAACAAACTTTATATGTGTATCGCTTCACAAATGAGTCATGGCTCATATGTGGACCCCTTGTGACAAACTGGTCACCTCTGACCCAGTTCCTGGGCTCTTCAGTCTAGTGGACATTTGGTTAGTTCTGGTTGTAGCTGTGATCATTTCACTCTGTGGTCTGTGTGAGTAACTCAGTCAATCAATCTATTAAAGTTTTATTTGTCACATACTCATTTATACTCAGTACAGTGTGCAGTGAAATGCTTGGTTGTCTAGCTCCAAGACTGTGAACCGAAGAAAATAAAGGTAAAGAGAACATTGAACATTCAACAATTTAACATTAGAGCATATGCAAATAACACAATAATGAGAATAACACAATAATAATAACAAACACAAATTTCTTTTGTTTTCCAAAAATTTACTGATATCTTGTTAAATGCGTAGATGAACACCATTTCAGTTCCCAAACCTCTCCACATGGATGCCCCAGCCATTCCATGCATTTGTTAAAATTTACTAAAATATATCACTTTTAAAATTAATTAGCTGACATATTTTGACATGCCTAATATCACAGATTTCATTAAAATGAAGATCATTTAAAATCTTTTCTTTGACTGCCTAAGACGTTTGTACAGTATTGTAGGTCCGAAACCCCATCTTCATTAAGGATATTAGGGAATCATCTGGAGAACTAAGCTCTTCCTCAGCCTTTCTATTTGAGAGACCTCCTTCCAAGTATAACATACACAACTACTATGAGAAACCAAAAAAGGTCAAGAGGTATCTGAGAGGTGGAGTGGATGACGATTCCATACGAGTCGGCTGAGATGATGGACAGTCTATTACAGAAGACAGAAAGAGGCGTGTTCTGTCTGGCCAACATGATTGTGATGTGGGTATCAATCTGTTTGTTGACTCTGGCTTCTTTACAGGACATCGATGACTACTTCATCAAAATGTTTTAAGCTGGACAATGGGCTATTAATATCCCAGTCATGGCACTCGGATATAAATGATGATTGTTCAGCTGGGCCAACCAGGTGCTTTACCCGAGTTTGTCTTTCCCAAAAGGGTGATGATATGATCATTTCCAAGTTGTATAGGACCTTAAAAGTAGGACTTGGCAATATGTCACAATTTTTACACAATATCTATAATAATAATTATCATGATATAAATCATAAATCATTATTTTCAATAATAGTTCATTATTTTTCCTTTGAGACTTAATTTATGCTTAAAATTCCCCTAGGATTACCCTTCAACAGATTCTCCTTGAACAGAACATGAAAAAGATGGCAAATTGAATGGACTGCAATCTGAAATCTTATTTTAATAAAGAAATCATACAATTACAGTATATATATTTTTTGTCGTAGGGCGTTACAGCAGTAATCCACCAACGGTACAGTTTATTGATTGCTCCTGCTTGCTGCTCATTACAGAGGCGGGCATAACATTGCTGGAGTTTCCACCCACCCCATATTCATAAATAAAGTGCCGCGTCCTGTTTTGAACCAATATGGGAAGTGACTAAAAGTCGCAACACTAATTGCTGGTGTCTGTCACTGCAAGTGCTTGCATTTTGCATTTTGGATGGCAGTGCTATCAGTGGTGAAATAAATTGTTAGTATTTCCAGTTTCAGTTGGCACCAGTCTGTTGAATGTGATGGGCTTCTTTGAATTGCCAACATAGCACCACACCGCCACCATCTTTTGTACCTTCACTGCAAAAAAAAATCCTGTTATTTAAAGTAATACAGATGCTCCTCTACGTATGAACTTTCAGACATAAGCACGAAGAGGACTGCAAGTCCAAATTGTGTTCGTTGGGCTCCAGTTTCCTATCCGCACCATCAATTTTTTTTTCCCGCGCGCCAATTCAGCCTACACTGTAAGCCCGGATAACTTGAATGTACTTAGAAAAATTGAGGAAACCGGTTGCCTTAAAAATGTAACGATCACCGTCAGGCGATCAGGCAGGAAGCGGGGAAGGACAAAGCAGGCAGCCGGGAATCAAGGAAACGGGGTTTATTCGGGACAGACGGGGAAGCACAGGGCAGACGGCGACTAACATCAATGACGGATCTGAGGAGACGGACTAGAGCACGGACTAAATACGCTACACTACAGGCAGGAAGCGTGGAACAGCTGGTAAAATGGAAGGATTCCACACAAGGGTAACGAGGTGGGCATGGCACACGCAAGGGCTGGACGATTGGTCGTGACAAAAAAAGTTAAGTAATGAATAAGGAAAACTTGAGTTAGTTCAACTTAAATGCTTCAAAGAATGTAATTGTTATTTTAAGTTCAATACACTAAATATCAAACTGAATTAATTTAAGATTATTGACAGTACCAATGACTTCACCACGTCATTGCAATAAGAACCTTTGAGTTCACTTTGCTAAATTCCAATTTGACTTAATTTGAATTTGTTTGTAATATTAACTCTTTTCCCAAGTTATTTCTACTTAGTATATTTAGTTAATATATTTTTACTTGTATTTATTAAAAAAATTAAACTAGAACCTTTCAATTTAAAACAGAAACCAAACAATTACAAGAAAAACAAGATTTGCATTGCATTTAAATTGAAGAGTTTAATTTGAAACTAGACATTGTCAAAAAATCATGGCGTAAACTAGAATATACACATATTTTTAAATTATATCAGTGTCTGAACCAAATTCTGATCAAAATATTTTAAAACAAAATATTCTGAAACAAAAATAGCACCAATATAAGAAGGCCTAGCCCATACTGTTAACTTTCCATAAAAATAAACAAAAGTACATTATTCAAAAACCAAATACCAATTTCTGTCACTGAAGAATAACCACAGTTTTACATTGCAAGCTGATTTTTCGACGCCTGAATTTTGGGTGTCAGTTCATGTTTACCTAGGTTGAATATAACCTGCTGGACAGAGTAGAAAGTGTTCTTCATGTACTTTGGGTAGTCGAGGTGCAGGGCATGAATGAGTCCAAAAAAACATAGAAGGCCTGAGGCAGAGTGGCCAGTTGCTCCATTACCAAAATCCCTTCCAAGATGATCCCTACCAGGATGGGTTGAGATGAGGATTTTTATCATCAATGCAGAAGATTCCCACTGGAGTTTCACTGTAGGAGTCCTTGTCTGTTACATCCTAACAGAGAAAGATTGACAATTGTTGACAAAAAATCATCTGAATCACCATTGTCCTTAATTATGAAGCAGCAGTCAAAATGTTTGTTTCAATTTTACTGCTAGTGTAAAAAAATACCCAAATGACAAAAATTGTCACTTCATACTATGTGATTTCAAAGACAAGTAAAATCAACAAGAAATTCAAGATTGTGTAATGCAGATTTAAACAGTGTGGTCAAGCAATTCTTTCATGCCGTAAATCAATAATCAGAATCAGAATCAGAATTGCATTTATTGGCCAAGTATGTGAGCGAACACATACAAGGAATTTGATTCCGGATGCAGATATTCAAAATGTTAAACTACAAACTACTGTAATGAAACTACTTGATGTGGTTTTATTACATGAATAATGAACAGTTCTCAGTTAAAAATGTACTTACACAGCAGGTGTTAAAGAAGGCAGAAGGATTATCGCCCAATACGACTGGCAGTCCCCGGAGACAAAGAAACCTGATGTTTGTTGGCTCAGTGGTCTGAAAAACACACAGTGAAGGACACTCACATCTTCCCTAAGACCCATTCCTAAAGCTCTCTGCAATGTTTCATGACTAAATGTTACAATTGTAGGACTGTAGGAAACATGACAGACAGCAAAACTTAAGTGGTACATCTACACTTGGTTGATCTAGAGTTTTGTTGTGAATGCGGGATAAGTGTACTTTTAGAGCATTGAATGATTTAAATGTACACAGACAATCTTGATGTAAACAAGGAAATGCTTCTATTCTTGCATAACTTGCATGTTTTAGCCTACAATTTTAAATAGCTGTGCTCACGTCTCACAGTTAAAAGCTCAATACTCACATTTCCAAAACATCTCATACTGTGATCTAAAACTATGAAATAAAAAGACGAATTTTTGTTAAGCAAACCTCCAAGAACATGCGAGTTTCGTATTTAATGTTTTTTTTTGCAAATGTTGAGACCAACTATAACTGTTCTCGCATTAGCCGGAGTTTGCTCTGCCCATGTTACTGACATACACGTGGCGCACAAGGTCAGATATGAACAAGCGTTTCAAAATAAAATGGGATAACTAGCTCACCGAGATAACAGAACTCACCAAATTTGTGGTACAGAAGTCCACGCCGCCGTCCTCTCTCTTCCTCCGTTGGGATTCAATGCTGATTGTCCAACGCAACGAGGGAGATTTGCTAGAGAACATTCCCGCCAGACTGGCCAAAGTAACTTTACTGTTCATGTTCTCTAACAAGTAGAATATACCAAACTGGAAATATTGGAATTAAACGTTTGAAAAAATATTGCTGAAAGAAAAACAGAGAAAATTAACGCAGAACTCTATTTTTTAAAGTGAGTAAACTCACTCAGTTCCCTCCAAACACACTCAACTGTGAGAACATTCAAAATTCTCAGAACGCGCAGACGCGGTAACGCTACATTCCCATCATGCAATGCATCCATTGAGTAAAAAAAAGAGACCAAAACTCAAACTTTAAATCAATTTAACTTAAAATCATTCGAACAATCAAATCTTTCTACAAATTAGTAGAATGAACTTCCATTTCTATATAGTAATGCCCAAAAACTTATTAGTTTAAGTACATTGTACTTAAATTGTTTATTAGATAGGAAATCTGGGCTAACAGTGTAGTACGACTTCTGGCCGCTACTCCCGCCGCGCAGCACTGTAGCGTGCATACTCCCAGCATCCTAGTTCTTTGTACTTGCGTATACCCTTAAAATGATGTTGAATAACGACTTACG
>JAODKC010000305.1:0-14479 GCA_026777985.1 Mormyrops attenuatus
GGATGTACAAAAAATTCAGGTTTTTTATATTTGAAAAACTGATTCACTGAAAAGAACCAGTTCAAAAGAACGATTTGCGACTTTGCGACTGTGTGATATCAGGCATTGCAGCAGGACTGACTGGAGGTGATCCTGCACTTGCTGGGTTGTTCTAGTTTAGATTTTTATATTGCTAAATTTTCATTTGAAATACAGTTTTAATATTAGTTTTAGTTAGTTTTCAGTGTCACTTTATTAGTTTTATATTAAAGAAATATTTCTATTTAGTTTTTCTATATTTAGTTTCAGCTTAAGTTTTAGTAATTTTATTTCTAGGCATGGACTGTAAGTTGTAGAGCTGATTAATGTGTCAGATCGTTAGCGAATCCTACATGAATACACAGTGCACGTTATGTACTAATGTCTTATAAAGAGCACTAAAAGACATTCAAGGTATTAATGGTCATTAAAGACAAACATACCATTACTTCAGACATATAGTATTAAAAACAGTAACAGAATTTGTTTTTATCTTGTTACTTTCAGAAGCAATATTTACGTATAGTTCTCGTGCAGTTGCAGCTTTTAATTTTTGTATCTTATTTCAGTTTACCAAAATGCTTTCTTAAAGTTTTACTTTTTGTTAATGATAACAAGGCTGGCGTGCAGTTTGTGCGTTCTCCTGTGTCCGTGTAGCTGTTCTCTGAGTATTCAGAGTTCCTCCCGTGGTACAAAGACAAACCATCCCGTGACCCGCTAACTCGTACTTGGGACAGACTAACTCTGTCCAGGGTGGTGTTCCACTGTGTGTGTCCTGGGATAGACTCCAGCATCACCATGACTCTGTGCTGGATAAGCGGTAGGAAAATAGACATATAGATGCATAAATGGATGAGAGTTTTCTGCTCCAATACTGTAGTGTTTAGCTAAACAGAAGATATTTTCTACGTTGTTGATACATGGTGTGCTAAAAAAATAAAAAAAAAATACTGTGCACAAACAAAAGTGTGTCAAGTGTTTTGTATGGCAACAGTGTCACAGTGAGTCGGCGTGTCCTTCCTCACTTCCTTGATAGGTATCTTCGGGGTTCTGGTAGAGATCCTCAGATGGCTCCAGCTCATACGTCGGCTCCTCTGTGTTCCGAGACACAGGCTCGGCCTCGTATAGGCCTCCGCCGTTCTCCGCTGAGTCATAGCTGGCCTCCTCATACAACGGCGTGCTCTGGAAGATGAGCAATTCAAGCACCTGTCATATTTCATCAGCCTCCCTCCAGAGGTGTCAATGTTTTTAAGAGTGCCAGTGAGCCAGTCCGTGCCGCACACTGGCAGCCTAAAACTGAGCTCTGCAGTGGGATTGGGTGGGGAGAGATCACAAATCTTTTTTTTTTTTTTTTAAATTTTCCAAACTTAAACTGAACGAGAATGAAGGATTTGCATTCCAACTGCAGAGCAAGACGATTTACATGCAGATAAGATGCCCCTACGGGGGTGTGGAGTAATACTAGCTAATGAATAATATCCAGGTGTCAGGGCCAACAGTAATTCAGCTGGGAGATCATAAGCCACTAGAGAGATGATCATCTGGGCTGGGTCTCTACATGATCATGTTTGGAGAACAACCAGCTGTCAGACAAATACTATGAAGGTGCGATCAGCCAACAAATACAAATGACAAAAACAGCCACTTGATACATAGTGTGTTCGCCAGCCTGCCACAATGACTTTTCAGGCACTGCCACCGGTCAACTCCCCGTTCTTCCAATACAAAAGCATATAAATGAGGAGGAGAAGCTGCTTCTTAATGGTATGAGGTGGTATAATGCAGCCTCACCTCATGCTGCAGGGGCTCAGCCGCCGCTGTGGCACTGGGCTGTGGGGAGGGGGGCCCGGCTTTGGCCTTTTCCTGTAACAAAGCATAAGGGGGCTTATATACCACAATACACCACAGACTAAGCTTCACGATTTCCCCCCAGTGTGAAAACCAAAACCTGGAACATCATTCTCTGTTTATTTGCTGCATCACCACATACAGAAGGGGAACACAGAGTTCAGGAATAGGTAGCATAATTATATACAGCCGCGGGAAAGACTAAGAGACCACAGCACAATTTTTTTGATTCACATCTCACAATTTATGGGTGTGCATCTGTGCATAATGTATATTTTTTGCAAACTGCAGTCTGGGTCTTCTCCGTCTCTCACTAATGAAGGGCTCCTTCCTTGCTTTATGGGACTTCAGTCTTGCTTCTAGGAACCTGATACGAACTGTCCTAGCAGTGCACCTCACACCTGCACTTAAAGGTTTCCCATTCCTCTTGAAGGTCACTTGATGTCATCCTACGGTTCATAAGAAGCTGTCGCACAAGTTTACGGTCATCTCTGGCATTAGAAAGTCGCTTCCGCCCTTTACCTGGCTGGTTTAAGATCGTTCCCAGTGTCTCCTGCTTTACTTTGTTCTTGTGTACTGCTGTCTTAGAAATTCTGAACCTGGAAGCAACCTGCTGCTCAGTGTAGCCTTAATAACGAGTGGTCTCTTAATTTCTTCAATGGCTGTATAAATAATATCAAGTTATATATTATTAACACTAGAACTGGCAGGACTTCCTTTAGCTGCCAGCAGCCATGTACTTCGGCGTATCACACCTTTCGTTTTTGTTAATGGGCCGTCGCGTTAGCGTACCGCTCAGCCATCATGAAAACAATGGGAGAGTCAGTAACGCTCACAGCAGCAGTTAATGTCACCCCAAAAAAGCCGTAAAAACCATAACAGTCGTGTTTATCTCATATTTTAGCACTTTTTGATTATATTGTTGGTTTGGATAGATTAATCTTGTGAATTTTTTCTTAAACTGATATAAAAGATATAAAAAGTGACACGTAGTGTTTTTTCAAATTCCTTTTGTATTTGTCGGAATAACAACGCAAACGAAGTGACAAGCCTCTTCAGCTGAAAACAGTACGTTTTACATTTCTTTTCAAATAAAACAGTTACCAACTTTGGTCAGCTGGCTTCAGATTTTCAGTTCAAGTCTGCACACACATTTCCATGCTTGTAACATTTTTATCACTTTGAAAATAGGATCTGTAGGGTTTGCGAACTACCCCAGTGCTTTTGATGTAGCTACTTTTAGGTTTATAATAGAAGAATATAGATTTGCCATAAGATTTCTTGCATGAGCGTGAGAGTCTGAAAGCATGTGTGTCACGCAAGAAGCGGGAGAGCTGGCAACCCTAAAAACATACGAGTTGTATTTAAAAAAAAAAAAAAAAAAAAAAACATAGTTCTTAAAGAGTAGAAACTTCGATGAACATGAAATCACAAATAAAACTACTACATCTATTTATCCAGCATTTCAGGATAGAGCAGCCACTCTGTTAGGAACCTTACGGCTTGAGAGTGTTAGATTCGCTGCTGTTATTAACACTAATGGTACATTAGTGGAAACAAAAGGCTGCATACACCGAAGTATGTCTTGCTTGTAGGTTAAAGGAGTTTGATGTTCGCTGGCGTGGGAAACAGCGCTTTTAGTATAAATGAGCTCTTATTTATTTGAACACAGCCTAAGTTCTGTGTTCGATGTCCCCCCATCAGTTTGTAAGAAAAGTGCGAGCCTGTACCTCCACCTTCCTGCGGGCATCCTCCTGCTCCTGCTTCTCCTTGACCTGCCGGCGCTCCCGCTCCTCCTCGGCCTTCTTGCGGTCCTCCTCCTCCTTTTGCTTAGCAATGTTCTCAAAGCGAGCCTTGATGCTGCCCATGTTACTGCCAGCTGGGGTCCATGGAGATTGGGGGTGGGGTTATGGTAATATGGGCAGGGAGATGGGACAAATCTGCAAATGCAACCAGAACCCTACACCATGATCCGGGATAGACTTCGGCTGACCTGCTTCAGTGGGTTTGGTCCTCTGATAGGCTGGGTTCGGCTTTTCAACCTCGTCAAAAGTACCAGCACTCTGCGAGTCAAAGCAATGAGATGCAGCAGCTGGAGAATCATCTGTGTAACAACTCACTGTACATATAAACTTCAGCACAGGGATATAAACATTGCAACATATTATCGGTAATTCTGATGAAATTAAAACATCACATGCATAGTATGAGCCAATAAAACATGCATTAAAACTAAGGAAAACAAAATCTTCAAACAGTGCATTTCTTACTTTCAAGACTGAGAAAATGAGCTACAACGTGACACTTTTCCCAGGATTAGGAAAAGGACAAATATTATGATTCAATATAAAAATATTAAAAGAAAAAACGCGGATAACAATTAGGGACCTTATCCATTCTGTCTTTCTGGACACCAAACTTCCCTCCAAAGCCTTTGGCATAATCTGAAATTGTAGAGAGATTCACTGTCAAACATCAGTTGTGATACAAAGTTTCTAAACATTACAAGCAACTCATGCAAACCTTTAAGAGCAAAGCCATCACATTTAAACTGGACGAATATAAAGAGAGCATAGAATAATAAGGGTTGTGATGGTATCTTGGCTCAAGCACCATGTCAGAGGTAGCACTTTCTCAGGAAGGCGCTTGGCAGGATGCACTGTAGCCTGTGAGCATGCACACAGCATTCGCATACAGGGGCCCAGAAGCAGATGAGGCCCGGGACAGGGATAGAGGCCACAGTCAAAGCGACTGGCACAAGAGCAAGAGAATGAGACCGAGATGAATACACAAAGTTTCCCAAACCTGCAGCGCTCAACCATGACAGTCCAGGGCCATTTATCTACAAAAGTTTAACATTATCAAGCTACGATGATTCACGAGAGATTCTTATAATTATTCTTATTTTTTCTTGTATGATGAATAACACAATCGACACTAATATTGTTAACAAGTCATCACTTCCATAATGCTCTCTGGTAAGCAATGCATGAAATAAATATCAGACAACTGTTACTAGTACCATCAGCGCCACCCACTGGTCACCAGGTAGCAGCACACTTATGGTTAACAATGTGGCTGTGTGGTACACGTCTGATACATAAAAGTTACATTAGATTAAAACCAAATTAGCTTCCAGCTTCAGTGGACAGGCAGCTGGGGGGGTAGCAATGGCCGAAGGCACCATCTGTGAGCAGAGCGCTGCAGGTCTGCCTGGAAGCCAGAGGGGGGACTGTGCCTTGCTGGGATTCGTGCTTGGCCAGTGTCTCCTTGTGCTCATAGCCCAGGGCACATTTGTCCTGCTTCTCCACCTCTACCCCGTATTTCCCTCCGAACCCGCGTTTATAATCTGAAAAGAGTTCCACAATGAAAGAGAACACAGCTCAAACAAACAGATGTGACATGTAAAACGAGACAGAAACAGCCACGGGTGAGTAGAGCACTGCACACCGTGGGAGACAGACACCGCACATTGTCACCGGGCTGCACCTCCCCCTCTGATGAATACAGCACTCCAGAGAGCTGCTGGCAGCAGACAGAAACCTCTGTGGTCTCATTTTCCCTAAGAATTTTGATTAAATAATTTTGCACAATAGAACATTACAGTACATTGAGGAGACCAGAAAGCCTTCTCAGAAAAGCATAGCGGCATTTGTATTCAGGCAAAGAAAGAACTTTAGAAGCAGACTTATCCAGCAGGTTCATTTTTCAGAAGTTCACAGAGGAGAAATTGCAGCCCCCACATTCCAACATATAAGAACATCCAATCATTTTCTATACCAGCTTTTCCTATATGTACGAACATAAGACATAACAACAAGACTGAGCTCCCAACATTTTTGTTTTAAAGGCTGAGACAATGACTAGACAAGAAAAAAAAACCCTGAGGGGGATTTCAGATCAACAGGAAACATCATAAGAAGGTGATCAGTGAGCAGGTGGAACAATACAAGACATGAACTGACACCTGAAATAAGGAAAAGGGCAAGAGAAAAGCTGAGAGACTGTAGCAGGGTAGCAGCCCCCAGGACACACTCAGAACCGCACTTCACTTCTCTGTTAGAATCTGTGACCCCCTCCTCAAGGAGTAGAGGGAGCGAGTGTCACATTATTACACTGGACAGGATGGCCTACAATGGCAGAACGTGTGGGACACAGCCTTACGTAGGCCCAGCCTTATTCTTCTCGCTCCACAAAGGACTTTCCATCGCTATGAGAAATTCCTGTCATTTTTGGCAAACCGCTGTAGCCGGATGGAACCTCACAAATGAATAGGTGGCGATGGAGGAACCAGGCTGTAGGCGGCAGAAACCTGCAGGAAAGCAAGGCACTTCCAGACAGTGCCGGACAGCCTGATGGTACCTTTCTGCGATTCGTGGAGCTGCAGCTTCTCCTGGTGGTCCCAGCCCAATGCTGACTTGTCCTGCCTGTCTGTCTGCACGCCAAACTTCCCTCCGAAGCCTTTCACATAATCTATGTGCAACAAGAATACAACAAAGCAATACATCCGGAATTGAGCAGAACACTGAAATATGAGAATACGCACTAAACCATTGCTGGACCCTGCACTCTCACCTACTAATCAGCTGAAAACGCTGATGCTCCCGTCATTTTAATCAACACTATCAAGACACAAAAACAGTTCCTTTAGCAGTATGTGTTTAATAAATTTGAAAGGCAGCCTAATTTTAGACAGTAAGAATTTACAAGCCTACAAAAGCACCACAACAAACGCATTTAGATAATAAAAACATATTCGGGTCTGATTGTGTTTTACTTCTAGTTCAAGGAAGGAGGTGGCAAATAGTAGAATTTTGCATGTGCCACAGAACTCTGTGGGGGGGAGGAAGTTCCACATGTTGAAACAAAAGAGAACATTCTCACCATGACTTCCCTTTGCACCCAGAAAAACCGGTTCTCCCACAAACCAGAGGTATAAGAGTGAGAAGAGAGCAGACCGATCAGGGATGGAGAGAATGACAAGCAGCCATCAGCGACCCTGAGAGGCTGACCTTTCTGAGACTCGTGCTTCTCCGTCTTGCCCAGGTACTCGAAACCCACTGCACTTTTGTCCACCTTGTCTGTCTCCACACCAAACTTTCCTCCAAAACCTTTTGTGTAATCTGTCAATTCCAGGTCACAGTAGGTCAGCATGTCAAAGGAGACCAAAAACAAAGTAAGAATTACACGGGCATTTCCCTTGACCATTAGGGCTGCGTTCCCTCTTAGATTCCATTAAGACTACTAAGCATCTGAAGCGGGGCACGCAGAACAATGAGATACAGGTGTAAAGTGCAAGAGTGTAGGGGCACACTGATGCAGAGCTTAGCAGCGTGTAATAATGTCAGAGCTGCACATTAGTGCTGAACAGCCGCTCTGAGGCAGTCTTAAAGGAAGCATATAATCTAACATCAAAAAAAAAGAGGTGCTTGCCAAAACAAAATTTACTGAATCGCTAATGATCATTAAAAATTATCATGCACCCACCACAGAGATGAGCAGGGGCACAGATGCCACAAATACAGCAGTGTGATGCAGGATGCAAACTGATGAAGGTCAGACTGACCAAGCAGCGGCAGCAGGGGGGGGACAAACCTTTCTGCGAATCATGTTTTTCCGTTTTGCACTGGTAATCGAAGCCTACTGCACTCTGGTCGACGCGGTCCACTTGCACCCCGTATCGCCCCCCAAACCCCGTAGTGTAGTCTACATGATTCAAAGAGCAAAAGCAGTCAAGCAGGTGTTTCAGCATGGGGGAGGCAAGGCAGGGGGTTGTCAAAGATCAACGGCTTGATTATAGCAAAATAAACAATTATAATTATGAAAATCCACAAAAGCAGAGGATGGTGGCAGAACAAGCAACACCGAAGGCAACTGCAGGATGTCCACCTACAGACAGCCGCGCAAGGGTGCCCCAAAGGTGGGGACGGCCCACGAGACTGCAGCTTGCAGGTGGAAAATGTTCAGTCCAACACTGCCCTTGCCAAGTATCAGTTTACAATTTGCTAGAATGATTACGGACACACTGACTCAATCAGCACAACTGATTTGGGACAGTTTTTGTAAGAGTGTACTGCGTTTGAAAAAAGCGATCCTAAAGTGAGTGGTAAAGCTGAATGCACCTTTCTGTGAGGCATGCTTCTCCGTCTTCCCAGCGTACTCAAATCCCACAGCAGACTGGAAGCACACAGTAAGGAAACGTGGTCGGCGTCATGATGTGAAAGGACCACTCATTTTCCGAGCAGGAAACACAGACCACAGTCAAAGGGCTCAATAAAAAAGGGAAGGACCTCTGTTACTGCAGGAAGGTGACTTTCACCTCACAGGAAAAGGCAGCTCCGGAACATTCCAAAAAGTCACCACACACAACTCTAGCTTTCAACTGGTGGTCTCAGATAAAATATACAAACAAGTTTAAACTGACATAAAGTTAACTGCTGTTATGTTGGGTAAATACACATTGACGAGTGAATGTAATCTGTGTATAAATACTGCATCTGTCACACAGCAAAAACCCATGTAGCCCTACCTGGTCAACCCGATCCGCCTGGACACCAAACTTGCCCCCAAATCCCTTGGAGGTGTCAGTCTGAGAACAATGCTTGGACAACTTGCTCTGGTAGTCATGGCCCACAGCGGACTGAGGGGAACAGGAAAGACAGGCAGAGCAAGAGGTGACCTGCTACTCCCAAACTCCTGTCCTGTTATTGCTGGAGGAGCAGTACTGTCTGAAAATACATGACATGAAATAAGGCTATTCTATCAAACAAACGGCGTGAAAGAATGATACATCAACATGACAGACTTGGGAAATAAGAGTATTAAAGAACATGCCCAAGTGAGCAGAGTATGTACACAGCACATGAGAATGGCAGTAAAAGCACTTCCACTACTTCCATAGAATTAAGGAGATAACGGAAGCCTGAGGCTCGCAGGGTGACTCAATGGCTGGCACTGCAACGCCAGAATGCTAGCGCCATTAAGTTAGGGTCATCACCATCTCTCCTGTGCCAACAGTCTATGATTGTCTGCGTGTGCCCTGTGATGGACTGGCATCCTGTCCTGGGTGCGCCCCATCCTCATGCCCAGTGATGCCAGGAACAGGCCTGGGCTGATTATATCAGTGGGTTCTGGATTCTCAAGCTCAAAGAAAAGGCCCACTGCACAGCACACATGTTGCTCTTCACTCCAGCAACTTTTTTTAAAACCGCAAACAGTACTGCAGACTACTTCTAGTAATTCTCACCAATAGTTTAATCCTGTAAAGATGACTATAACATTCTGCTATTACACCTCCAGATATATATGCCTAATCTGTATATACCTAAAGCTTTAACCTGCAGTAGTTCGTTGCATGACAGCATAGTGGACACCAGCATTCTGATCAACAGGAGCAGTGTTCAGAGTTAAAAAGAACAAAATCACGTCTGATGTGTTCAGCCATTTGTTCTTTGCTGCATGTTTCTGTTCTCTGTGATGGAACTGCTAAAGCCAAAGGGGTGACTATTAAAAGAGTTGCTCCAACAAACTTGTTTTACATAAGATGTGTAGATGTGTACTTCACAGGGACTGCTAAAAACAAACTTGAGTAAAGTCAAGTAGTTCATGCAAAATAATTTTTCTTCACTGCATACTGATTGTGTTTTGGTTTGGCGTGCAAGGGTTAAATCTTTGCTAGAATGTACTAAAATAACATTTAATTAAGATCTGCTTATTTCACTTAGACAAAAATACTACATTTTATAAAATAATGCTGATTGTTATGTACCTTTTTTTAAACTTCAGCAAAGCTTAAGTTATTTCAGCCTTGTACGCAAATAGTGATCCTGTGAACATAAATGACCCACAAGTATGACCGTCACAATAACGCTGAGATGTAATTGCGATTAAGGGGCAGCGTGTGGCCCTTAACCCCCAGCTCCCTGGGCGCCGCTACAGGTGGCAGCCCTCCGTGGTCAACTTACTCTACAAAGAGCAAGTTGAGGGAGGCGTAAAAAGAGAGTTTCCCTACGGGGATCAATAAAGTATCTATTATTATTATGTAGCAAATGTGCAATAATCACTAGTGATTTAGACGACGGGTAAAACATTTGTCGAAATGGCAGCTTTTCGGTACTATACAGAAATTTACTCAGGCTGACAATTTGGTATGCAGATTAGCAGTGTGCCTAAAATATCACTGTATTGTGACGCCCAAAAATTAGTGATATGTATAAATTTGGCGTACCACGATACCACCAACGTCTTTACCTTGTTTATCCAAAATATCTCCTCTTTCAAAAGATGTTGCGGCTGTTAAGCTGTCCCTTCCTTCACCACCACTTCACTGCTTATTCCATGATTTACCAAAACAGTTGCATGAGGCACACTCCACTAACCGAATTTAATAAGCATATGGAAACACGAAATTTATACAGACTACTGGCTTGTGGGCATCACAATATGCATCTCATCAATATTTTGCACACACTACTAATCTGCGCACCAAATTCTCAGGGTAAGTACGCATCCGGACAAATGTTTCACCCGTCGTCTAAAGCCTTGGTGATTGTTGCGAATGCACCAAATAATTGTGATTACATCATGACGTGATCACGACAGCCCGACTTACAGGTCATTTATGTTCACAGGATCACTCCTTGCATACCAGTAAACATCCATACAATACCAAAAAGCCGCCGTCCAGACAAATGTTTCGTCCTTCATCTAAAGCCCTGGTGATTATTGCACATGCGCTATATAATCACGATTACATCGCGACAGCCTTACATATAAGACCCTCTTACAGAATGCCCAGTGGTGCTCACCTTGTCCATGCGGTCCTGCTGCACACCAAACCTCCCCCCGTAGCCATGGGAGGCCTTGGGCATGTTCTCCAACTCTTTCTGCTTCAGTTTCTGGTGCTCCGTTGAAACATTCTCCCGCAGTTCATGGATGCTGCAAACAAACAAGGTCAAATAGTTAATTGTAATCCTTAGCCAATAAAAACCAGTGATGTTTTAGCCATCTGTGCGCTCCAGGTCCTTGAAGACGCAAGCAAAACTACTCATGAACAGGAATTCTAGACATTCTATGCATTATGAAAATACAGAAATGCTGACATATATTAAATAAGTGAAAAATCAATGGCTCTGAATCCCAAACCTTCATTCACTAGACCCACATGAAGCACTTCACCCAGAAAACATGCTCATACTTTTTTTCTAGAAACTACACACTCATCTATATGACATTCCTATACATAAACAATAAAATCACCTCTGTGTCACTGTATCACCAGCCAGACATTTAGCAGAAGAGTTTTCATAACTGTAACCCCATCTAAATTTATTGCTCAGCAAACAATACATAAAGACACAAAACAGGGAAATGCTGCAAGCATGAATGGAAACAATGTTCCTGGCAATACAAGGTAACTCCTGTGCCTATTCTGATAAACGCCATACCACAGTGGATCTAGTGAGACCAAACACAAGAGATACTGGCATGGTATGTCACAAAATAAAGTACGAGGGTTTTAAGAATGCGAGGTAATGGAGAACACTGTCGGTTACCCACTTAATATGTTCCTGATGTCCTGAACCAACCACAGTTTTGGCACCCCACCGCTGCTCCTTCTCCGACACGTCATTCTTTTTTCCAGAGGCAAAGGAAAAGAAAAAAGAAAATGATTCAAAAGAGGTAAAGAGCCAACGACCAAATGAAAAGATCTCACTAGGAGCAGAATCAACCAGACTCAGCAACTGCAAAGCCACATGGCACGCAGGCTGAGTGATGCATAAACATTGAGGAGCTACAGTAACCAGTAACACACAAAAACTGCACAAAGCTACCATCACTGAATTTGCAGTGGGTATACAGTCATCAGCAAAGAATCCATTCATCTCATCTCTAGACCTTCCAGTACAAAACCAGTCTAGAACAGTGTTTCCCAAACCATTCCTGGGGAACCCACAGATTTGAAAGTCCACATTTTACCGGGAGCTAGGAGGGACCGGCAAGACAGACTAACAATATTAAGAACCTTCTAACGTTCAGCTAATTTGTTACCTCAAAGTCTGGGTCCGTTTCCCAATCATCGCCACCGTTGTCAGCAGAAACGTTGACAGACTGACCAGCTGTTGCTTTCCACATCTGTAGAAAGGACATAATTAAAGCTACCATGACTTGGCAAACCTATGGCAAGCTAAACCTATCTTGTAGAAAGGGACATATAGGAAACAAGCGAATTTCCCAGGTTATCAATCTCTGTTCTATGAAATGTGGATCATACACTAAGACGAAATACCAGTTTATAAAAGTAAAACAGAATATAAATATGTAAAGACACAAACATTATAAGTGCTAGTTGTAATTAATTTGCACAGCACCTCGGTAGACATTAACATTTCATTATGCACCACAATAACATCCTCATGAAAAACGAATTGAGCATAATACGCCTGAACATAAGCGATGTCATTTAGAAGCAGAAGTGAAACAATATTGTAATGAGGAACACTGAGTCCATCCCTCTGCGAAGATCTCCTGATAAACGGGCCCCAGGAATGTCGGCGGCGTCAGTCAGCCAGCCATCTGCCCGAAGTGGCCATCATGAGGCGTCCTGATCAGCCTCCCATCGTAGAGACCCCACAAGCAGCAGACCCATTAGGTTCATCAACTGCAAACCCGCCAAGCATGCAGATCAGATGATGCTCAAATATAGTGGAACCGGTGTGGGGGGGGGGGAGGATGCACGGCTCCCTCCGCTGTTCCGGGAATTAAACAATTAAAGGCGACCCGGCGGTTCCGGATGAATACGAAAATTAGCAATATGCAAGTAAAAACCGAAAAAAAAAAACTATGCAGATAAAGTTACGAATAAATGAATCTTACGATGGTATTTAAAATCGCCCATAATTTAAAGAGGTCATCTTCACGGGGTATTGGAGACAAACGAGATTTGCCCGTCTCGCCAAGGTTTTTAACTATAAATATAAGCCCATCACAAAGCAGACATAATATGCAATCAAGTGATGTGAGCAAAAGGTCGAGAAAACAGCTGACGGGTGTTTATCAGCACTTACATTTCAAGCGAAAGCTAAATTCCCGCAGAAAAAGACCGATTTAATGACACGTTATTTCCTGCTCAGCATTTCCTGCTCGCTCGGATCCTTCTCCAGTTCTTGCCGTTTTCCAGGTGGCCTCTGCGCTTAATATGCGGCACAACCCCGATACTCACCCTGAGAACCGCCTCTGCTGCCGAGGACCCTCTCTTAGGGACTCCTGAGAATCGCTTTTATTCTTAAACAATAAGATAATGCGAATGGAGATTTTCTCGGCTGCCGGACGCCTTCCCTACGCCTCCTCTTCCGGCTCTCCCAGTATCCAGCTTCCTGCTTTGGGCTCAACAGCTCCACCTGGGAGCGGAGGCGCAGCAGAGAGGAGGCGCAGCGGCGAGCGCCGTCCTTCGGTGAAGCCCAGAGAACCTCCGAGTGTCGGCAAGTCGATGCAACCGCAAATACACAGTAAACAGTACATACAAGAGCTGAATAACACAAAAGTAACACAATATATATATAAATATACATACACACACACATATAGGCTGTAAATCAAGTCCATGTATTTCAATCACAAGTTATTGCACATCTTTGCATATAGCACATTGAGCAGTAAGTCCACAATTGTGCAGTTAACTTGAACTCTCTTAGTGTGTCTGTGTGAAGAAGCAATAAGGGCTCACCCTTCATTATGTAACAATTCAAAGAGAAATGATTTTCAGGAGGAATGTGCTTAGACACGGAGTATGACTGACTACCTTCAGAACTGGTGGGTGAAGGCTCACCCTCACTGAATACGGGGTTCACTTGCTTTCACTGGGTTGTGATGGTTTACTCTCCTAAAGCCAAAACATGCAGTTAGGTAAATTGTGCATCCAGGGTGATGCAATACTTCTTGCGAACCCATACTCAATAAGTGGCTGTAGAAAATGGACGAGATTATTAACCCAGACTTTCTGTACTTTGTAAATAAGACAACTAAATCAAAATTGGGCAGATACCTTAGCAATGCAAAGTAAAATGAAATGTGGATCTCAGATTTCAACGCCTGTTTCCTTTTGAATACACTGACATTTGTACTCCCCTTACAAATCAAACCTGCATGTGAAAAGTAAGAAGGGAAACTAATGAAGCATTTCAGTTAATGAAAAAGTAATTTACAATGATACTATAGTCTCTCTCACAACTACATGTCAAACATTTAAGAATACAATAACATGAAGGAAGGATACCAGTTTTTTTTTTTTTTTTTTTTTTTTTTTTTTTAAACAAAGACAGTCTTTTTATTGGCAGTGGAAAATAAGTTTCAGTATTTTATTGAAAGTAAGCAATAAATAATACTGTGATAAAAAGTTGAAGTACTGTACATTGCTTGTTACAAGATCATGAGATCTAATAAAAGAAACCGAACACAAACATGACAGTAACATGATTTGAATTGTGCATAAATGTTTAGAGACAAAGAACACACAGGTGAGGAAAACCTTAAGAATGATTTCTCAACATTGCCTAACAAACTGAGAAACCAGCATTTAACATGAACTGAAAATATTCAGAAACACTCCAGCCAT
>JAODKC010000306.1:0-14474 GCA_026777985.1 Mormyrops attenuatus
CCCCTCCCCGGCCCGCCCGGCGACAGCCCCGGCCCCGGGCGCCCCCTCCCCCCCCCCCCGCCCGCACCCCCGCCCCGGCCCTGGGGGGGGGGGGCCCTGGTGACCCGCGTCCGGGCGAGGGAAAATGTGAATCTATGTTATTACTCATCAAATGGGTCTAGCTACATTGTTTAATGGAAATAAAAATCATCAACCTAAACAGGGCTGAATTTAACAACACCCTGAAAATCAGAGTCATGTGGCAGGGTAGTCCATTTTGCCAAAATTTCATTGCAACTCAAAATCAACTCAGTGGTTTGCATGGCCCCCATGTGCTTGTATGCATGCTTGAAAATATTGGGGCATGCTCCTACTGAGACAACGGATGGTGTCCTGGGGGATCACCTCCCATATCTGGACCAGGGCATCACAGAGCTCCTGGACAGTCTGAGGTCTAACCTGGCGGCGTCGGATGGACCAAAACATAATGTCTCAGAGGTGTTCTGTTGGATTTAGGTCAGACGAGCGTGGGGGCTAGTCAATGGTATCATTTCCTTCATCCTCCAGGTACTGCCTGCATAGTCTTGCCACGTGAGGCCGGGCATTGTCGTGCACTGGGAGGAACCCGGGACCCACTGCACCAGCATAGGGTCTAACAATTGGTCCAAGGATTTCATCCCGACACCTCATGGCAGTCAAGGTGCCATTGTCTAACCTGTAGAGGTCTGTGCGTCCCTCCATGGATATGCCTCCCCAGACAATCACTGACCCACCACTAAACTGGTCATGCTGAACAACGTGGTAGACCTGCCAAATCTGGAATTCTATGGCAAATGCCAGTAGAGCTCCATGGTGCCGGGCAGTAAGCACAGGGCCCACTAAAGGACGTCGGAACCTTAGGCCACCCTCCTGAAGTCTGTTTCTAATTGCTTGGTCAGAGACTTTCACAGTTGTGGCTTGCTGGATGTCATTTTGTAGGGCTCTGGCAGTGCTCATCCTGTTCCTCCTGGCACAAAGGAGCAGATACCGGTCCTACTGATGGGTTAAGGACCTTCTACAGCCCTGTCCTGCTCTCCCACAGTAACTGCCTATCTCCTGGAATCTCCTCCATGCCCCTGAGACTGTGCTGGGAGACACAGTAAACCTTCTGGCAATGGCACGTGTTGATGCACCATCCTGGAGGAGTTCTACTACACTCTCAGAAAAAAGGGTACAAATTTGTACCTTTGCTTGTCACTGGGGCTGTACCCTCAAGGGTCTGCCAATTGTACCCTTAGCTGTAGGTAATTGTATCTTTTAAGGTACAGAAATGGACTCTAAGGAACATCCTGGAGGTACAAACAGGATCAATGTATCATGAATGGTACAGAAATGTTCCTCTGTAGGGTTCAGGTATCGCCTCATGCTACCAGTAGTGACAGTGACCATAGCCAAATGCAAAACTAGTGAAAAAACAGCCAGAAAAGATGAGGAGGGAAAAATGTCAGTGGTCTCCACCTATTAAACCATTCCTGTTTTGGGGGTCGTCTCATTTTTGCCCCTCTAGTGCACATGTTGTTAATTTCATTAACACCAAAGCAGCTGAAACTGATTAACAACCCCCTCTGCTACTTAGATCAATTGACCTGATGCTATACTCTGATTAAAAAGCAGTGTAAAAAGCTGGTTTGGAAAACCATCATTCAGAAATACATCTGTGTTAAAATGATGTGAAGGGGATATAAGGCTCTCAAAGGAACAAACACGCATGCTTAGGTTCACTCAGAAATATTTATTAAAAGTGTTATAAAATGATATATATCATAAGCAATAATAATCAAACAAATACAAACTATTGCATATGAATTATGAACAATAGTTAGTCTAAAAAGAATTCAAAGTATTATGTATATCATAAACTGGGGTAAGTAATCCCAATAATCAATAAAAATGCTGCAAGCTATTTACACTCGGATGTGCTATCATCACCCACCTTCACTCTTAGACTGGGGAGCCCGTTTCAGTCCTGGCAGGAGACCAACAGTGAGTTCTGAGAAGTGCTGGGCAATGCGTGCTCTATCCCACAGCTGAGCTCCGGTCTGCACTGAGATCTCCCCCTTCCTCTATACTAATTTGGGCGCTGTGTGCAGGCAGGGGATGAGCTGGCCAGGCTCACCCCTCCCCTCTGGCAATGCGCTCTTAATTTTCCAATTTTGTCTGGGTAAAGCCCTTTACAGACCAAACGCGGCGCGCAGTGCGCTGCGCTCTGAAATCCATTATTTCCTATGGCTTGCGCGGCGCAGGGACGGCTTCGCGCAGCGCCGAGCAAAGCGCAAGCGCAGCGCCAGAGCGGTACCGCGCGCTGCTCGGGGAGCTTGTGCGAGCACCGCGGTCAAAGTTGAATTTTGTTGAACGTTGACCACTGCGCGCTGTGACGCATTGTCGCGCGATCAATAGAAACAAGGCACCGAACCGGGCACAGAAATCGTAATGGAGGAAAAACTTATATTGTCCGTGTCTGAGTTCCCAGAGCTATATCACACAACCGTACCATCTTCATTCAGCGGACACCGCTGTTGTTTTGACTGGATCCGCAAACCTCGCGGCGTGCACAACGCATACAGGGCTTCACAGACCAAACGCAGCATGCGTTGTGCACGCCGCGAGGTTTGCGCATCCAGTAAAACAACAGCGGTGTCCACTCAATGCGCTGCGCTTGCTGCGGTGCTTCAGCGGGAAAAGTGGGGGTGGTTTTCAAAACTCTCCTGTCATTTTGTTGTTGCACCAGCGTTCAGTCATGCCGATCTATATGTCGCATGCTAAGAAAAAAGCACTAGCACTAGCTGTGCTAGTAAGAGCATCAAGGAAGAGGAGGCTGTGGGTGCATGAGACCCCCAGGTCCAGAGAGCAGCTTGGGGAATTCAGGCTGGTAAAGGAGCTCCGTTTGCACAGCGACCGGTTCCAGGTCTACTTTCGAC
Organism: Mormyrops attenuatus; assembly: GCA_026777985.1. NCBI lineage: Eukaryota > Metazoa > Chordata > Actinopteri > Osteoglossiformes > Mormyridae > Mormyrops > Mormyrops attenuatus. The sequence goes on from JAODKC010000306.1 coordinate 2,937, forward strand.
TGAGCATGGAGCAGTTTGACAAATTGTCTTCTGAGAAGAGTGGGACCTCGCATCACTAAGATGCCAACAAATTACCGACAGCCAATTCCTCCAACGCAGCGGCTGGCAATTTGTCTGAGGTTGGCATTTGAAAATAAAATGTTATCTCAGTACAGTAACAGTCTCATATTTAGCTATGTATACTAACCTGTACCCAGTCCTCAGCAGTGTGTACAGCAAGGTCAACCAACAATTGAATGCAAAGTACGTGAAAATTAATTTGTCCTGTCAAGACAGCCCTGTGTCTCATTAATAAATGTAATAGTAAATTAGTCATGGATAAGTTGTACATTACTTTATTTCAGTGCGGATAGGCTATATGAGAACTGTGTTTCAAATCAGACCATGGGGATGAAATGTACAGATCTGTATCTACCGTTGGCATTCAAATCTCCCACCAACATACTGTATATCCAGTGAATTGTGCATGGGTATGCTACATATGTTAGCATGAAGTGGCCTATACATGTAGGTTTCACTAGCAGTGAACTACATACATACCTGTGGCTTGCAGTTATATATATCAAATATACAATGACAAGGACAAAAATCTCCATGCCATTTAAAAAAGGCCTGGATGCAGATCTGAAATTCTGATGTGTAATGCCATTACTTTCAGATACCTTGCAACTGGTGACTCCTACACCACCATTGCCTCCAGTTACCGGGTGGGTATGTCCACTGTGGCAGAGATTGTGCCACATGTTTCCAAGGCCATTTGGGACAGCCTGGTGCATGATTATCTGCCTGTACCAAAGGCTGCTGACTGGCAGGAGATTGCTGCCGTATTCAAGGAGAGGTGGAACTTCCCGAATTGTGTGGGGGCAATAGATGGGAAGCATGTGGTGATCCAGGCACCACATAATTCAGGTTCCCGGTATTTTCATTACAAAGGAACATACTCCATTGTACTGCTGGCGGTTGTGGATGCGAGGTATCTCTTCAGGGTGGTGGATGTTGGAGCTTTTGGTCGAAGCAGTGATGGAGGGATCCTTGCTGCCTCCAACTTTGGAAAAGCCCTGCTGATGATGCTGGCAAGGGAACGGAGGTAGCCTGGGGTCTGTTCTCTAGGGATGGGGGCATGTTGGAGGAGGTGGCCCTCTCCCTGACATGAGGCTCCAGGAAGCTCAAGATAGCAAAATATTTCCAGGATGGCTTCTTCTGGTCTGCCCCTGCGCCACTCCTCTTTTCTCTTATGTTCTTTCTCTCCTTAATGTACCTGTCCCTGAGGTTCTTCCAGCTCTTTTTACACTCATCTGCTGTATGAGTGGGGGAAATATGTTCAGTTTACTGTGACAATGACATATGTATTACAACTATACCTCTTTATCTCATTCACTCAATTAGGACACTTAGGTGGGTCTGTACTTGTCACATGCTTTTTCACATATACTGCCAACAACAAGCTACGTGAACTGTCAAAACACACCTGGCCTGCCTATTTTCTCAGATATACTTTTCCAACACATCATCTTCCTCCCGATATCCCGATAAGATGGTACGCTTGTGTCATACAGTTCTGGACACTCCGACACGCACAAAATCAGTTGCTCCTCCATTGCAATATCTGTGCGCGGTTCGGTGCCTTGTTTCTATTGCTCGCGCGACAATGCGTCACAGCGCGCAGTGGTCAAAGTTCAACAAAACTCAACTTTGACCGCGGTGCGCACACAAGCTCCCCAAGCGGTGCGCGGTACCGCTCTGGTGCTGCGCTTGCGTTTTGCTCGGCGCCGCGCGAAACCGTCCTTGCGCCGCGCAAGCCATAGGAAATAATGGGTTTCAGAGCGCAACGCAGTACGCGCCGCGTTTGGTCTGTGAAGCCCTTAATGCTGCTTGCTGTTTCAATGAAAAATAAGACAAGTTCCCATAATCAACATGTTACTGCAGAGTAAGTTGTCCACAAAGGGCAGCCACCCATGGCAGCACCCAGGGAGCTGAGGGTTAAGGGCCATGCTGAAGGACCCACAGACATACTGAGGCTGGGTTTAAACCAGTGGCCTTGTGAATACAGGCATGTAGGCTTAGCCCACTGTGCCACACGCTCCACCTCCACCTAGCAGACATACATACGAGGTGATTGAGGTATGGACTAATCATCCCAAGATTCAAATACTTTGTCCATGATTCACCCATAATATTATTGTGCCAAGGTTGAACTGCATAAACATGCTTTTTACTGATCACTTGTATAACTTGTTTCTCACAAATAACTTTTCTCATGAAAGGAGCCAAGATGCTTATCTTGTCCTAAAAATTCTTGTCCTGGGATACTTATTCTGTTCAAGGATACTTGTCTTGTTATTTCTGATTTACGGGATGCTCACTCTGTTCAAAGACGCTTACTTTGTTTTTCTGAGGGGTTTTCCTGAGAAGAGGACAGGTGGCCCAATATGTTTTGTACACCATCGATTGGTGTGTGGGACGCTTGTCTCGTCTTCAGGAGAACGGGGAAGCATTCATCAAGGACACTTATCTTATTATTTCTGATCGAAACCGTACCTAGTGATCAGTGTGTGGGATGCTTATCTCATCCTCAGGAAAAGGGGAACATGTTGATTATAGGAACTTGTCTTATTATTTTTGATTGAAACCGATTGAAAGTTTGATTGAAATTTTATGTGCTTTTGTGTCTCCCTGTAGGGATGTCAGCACTATGTATGCTCCTGTGTGTCCCTGTGGTGATGTCAGTGCTGTGTGCGCTCCTGGCTGTCATGGTGTTGTCAGCGTTTTCCATGCTTCTGTGTGTCCCCATATTGATGTCAGTGCCATGTGAGCCCCCATGAGTCCCCATGGTGAAGTCAATGCTTTGTGTGTTCCTGTGTGTCCCAGTGTTGATGTCAGTGCTGCGCAGGCTGCTATGTGTCCCCGTGGTGATGTTAGTGCTATGTCTGCCTGTATGTGTCCCCATGGTTATGTCAGTGCTGTGTGTGACCCCATTGTTCCACTGGTGTTGTCAGTGCTTTCCATGCTCCTGTGTGTCCTCATATTGATGTCAGTGCTGTGCAAGCCTTGTTGTGTCCCCATAGTGATGTCAGTGTTTGCATGCCCTTGTTTGTACATACTACATTAACAAATGCTTTGGGGAAGATGGTGGCACAGGTGGTAGTGCTATCGTTTGGCAACCAGAGGGTTGCAGGTTTCAGTCCAGGTTCCTCCTGCCCCCATCAGAGTGTCCTTGAGTAAGACACTGAACCCCAAATTGCTCCCGGTGTGCAGGTTGGTGCCTTGCATGGCAGCCTCCCCCACTGGTGTGTGGATGGGTGAATGTGAGGCATAAATTGTAAAGCGCTTTGAGTACGTGTATGAGTAGAAAAGCGGTATATAAATGCAGTCCATTTACCATTTGTGCTCTAATGGCCATGCATAACCCACATGACAATAGGTCAGTAAATCCATTGCAACACAGCTATTTCAACAATAATTTGTAAATTGGTCAAATAGAAGCAAAAACACATGTACAGTATTAACAAAACTACAGAGCCCCGCTGGCGACATAGAAGAAAAAAAATATATTGCAGCATCCGTTGACTCCAGCCATGATACGATATCAAAAATGCAGTCTGGTTGAAGCTCTTTTATGTGTGGTTTTTAACAGGACTGAATCACCACAACACCTGCTTGTAAAACAACATATAAAAACAGGCATATCTATGTTTCTCCCTTAACTACCGAAACAGGGGGAGGGTCACTGTACAAACAATGGGAACTACACATGGTGGGTAATTTATTAACTACATGCATGACATGGACAGCGACTATTTTCAGTACGATAGTGTGGCATGCACCAACATACGGGACATATGCAAATAGGCCAGACAGCGCTTGGCTCACCGATAATTGAGTGGTGGCGACATCTTTCTTAAAGCATGGGAACGAGTTAGATTTCTGGGATGTTGTACACTGGTCTAATTCACTTGCGGATGAGGCTAGCTGCAGCAAGTGCTGCCATAGGATTTAGGATACGGTAAAAAGAAAACTTGCTAAATTTGATTTTACAACTTATTTAGTGTAAGAAGATTGTTTTAAACTTAACTAAAGGAAAATGGAAGAAATGTTTTAAACCACGATAAGTTGTTTTTTTCTGCGCTACATTGACACTTCTGAAGACTTGGAATGGATATTCCTGCATGTGCTTCGCCGAACAGGGACCCACAGAACGGAGTTCATAGCAGGGTGGCGAGCTGGACCCATGGAGCAATGGTGAAGGATGAATAGAGGGAACTTCTTACAACGTGTGCAGTTAGGATATGATCTAGTCAGTCCTGTGTATTTAGTCCGCATTCAAGTCTGTTTCCCCAGGTCTGTCATTAGGGGGCAGTGTGTGGCTCAGTCGCTGGTTCAAACCCAGCCTCAGCATGTCTGTGGGTCCTTGAGCAAGGCCCTTAACCCCCAGCTCCCTGGGTGTGATCCCCTGTCTGTCTAAATTCACGGCTCTGATTAGCTGCTTGCCTACACCCGACATGACAGAATGACAGACCTCCGGAAGAAGATGCTTTAGCTCTCTGTGGCTGAATACAGCACTCTAGTAGCTGAGGCTGGATATTGGATCCAGCAGACCGAGATTTGGGAGGACCCCATAGCAAGCGCACTCGCTGCGATGAAGGACGCCTTCCTGGCGGAAGAAGTGTCTCTCAACCTGCGGCAGCTCCAAAGCATGGCGGCGGAGGTGAACCGGCGGCAAGTGGCCGCAGACAGTGGCTTGCCTTTAGACCCACCGTCTGAACTGCCCGAGGGGATCCCGAATGCCAGGAAGAAGAAGAGGTGAAAAAACCGGAGATGAGTGGAACCATCCACGCTTTTCCTGGGGGCTGCCTCCCTCTCTCCTGCTTGCCTCGCGGCTGTTCCTGAGGAGCACCTCTTGACCTGCTACCTGGAGGTGGATCCGAAGGAGGCGGCGGCCGTCACTGGAATAGCTACCTAGGATCTATACCAGCGCACCTCAGCACCGCATGCAGGTAACCGAAGCCCGCAACTCTGCTACTTTGCAGCCAGTGTTGACTGCCAGCCCCTTTCTGGGAACTGACCTGGCTCTTAAAGGGGCCAGGTCGATTCGGGATGCTATCCTGCAGGTCCCACGGTCCCTTAAAGGGGCAATGCCTGCAGTGGAGACACAAGCTCTGGCTCCAGTGCCTGCCCCGCCAGCGCCTGATGTTCCTGTCCCACCGGTGCCTGTTCGGCTGGTCCCGCCGGTGCCTGTTCTGCCCGTCCCACCGGCGCCTGTTCTGCCTGCCCTGCCTGTATGTGATGTTCCTGACCAGGTCATGCTGGATGAGCCAGACCAGCTAGTCCCAGCCACTGTGTCGCCACCTTCCGAGGTTCCCGCTGCATCGCTGCCCTCTGAGGCACCTGCAGTGCCTCCTGCTGCGCCAGAGGCACCAGGTTCTGCCCGCAGCGACCATTGTCCCAGCTCCGCCCGAGGCTCCTAGGCCTCCACCCGCTGCTTTGCCCGAGGCCCCGGCTCCGCCCAAGTTTCCTAGGCTTCCCCCTGACGTCCCTGCACTCCACCAGCTCCCGAGGTCCCGGCTCTGCCTGTGTGTGCTCCGCCCCTTGAGGCTCCACCCATCCCTGTTCCACCCGTCCCAGATCCACCTGTCCCTGGACCCGTGTCTCCGGCTCCTGCATCCCGGACTTCCCCAAGGTCTCCCTCCGGGAAGGGACCCCAACTGCTGCCACAATGTGGTGGAGTCCACCCAGGCCCTCATCTGTCGGTGTCCCCAAAGGGGAGGGGGCACTTGCGCAGGGTTCCGGTCCCGCCCGCCCTGCCCCCCGGCTCACCTGCAGTCCCCCGGGCTCCTGCTCAGCTGTTGCCTGTGGGTCCCTCGCCGTGGCCTCGTCCCCCATTCCGACTCTTCGCTCACCTGCAGGTCCCTCCACTCCGGCTCATCAGTGGATGGTGCCTCCGCCTGCTGCGGCTTCCCCTCCCTCCTTGCCTCCACCGTAGTCCCCTTCTGTTCCCTCCTCGCCTCCTCTGGTGCCCCCTCCGACTTCCTCCTAGCCCCCTCCGTTGGTCCCTCCGTCGGTCCCTCCGTCTTCCTCCTCAGCCCCTTCGTGGTCCCCTCTAGCTCCTGCCTCCCCTGCCACCTGGGGTCCCTCTGGCTTCGTCCTCTCAGTCGCCTGCAGGCCCTGCTGCTGGCGCCTTTCGCCCACTGGGGTTCCCTCGGGCTCCCTGTGTTCCTCCGCCCTTTGTCTTCCTCTCTCCTGTTTTTGTCCCTCCTGTTTCTGCTCCTCATCCCTCTGTGCCTCCCGTGTTTGCTCCTCGTCCCTCTGTGCCTCCTCTGTTCACTCCCGGTTCCTTTGTCCCTCCTGTTAGTGTTCCCCCGGTGTCTCCGTTCTTGGTCTGCCTGTCTGCGTTCCCTGTTCTGTGTCAGGTTTTGTCATGGCTTTTGCCCTTGTGCCTGTTTTGTGTTTCTGTCCTGTTCCCAGTGCCCCGGTGATGGTCTTGTTTTGTTTTCCAGGTCCTGTTCTCCCGGTCCCGTCTCGCCTGCCTCTCCTCTTGAGGCGTGCCTGGAGTGCGCACCTTTGGGGGGGGTTCTGTCATGACCGATTGTCCAGCCCTCACATGTGCCACGCCCACCTCATTACCCTCATGTGAATCCTGCTTGTTACCAACGGTTTCCTGTTTGATCTAGTCAGTCCTGTGTATTTAGTCCACGTTCAAGTCTGTTTCCCCAGGTCTGTCATTAACGTTTGTTCGGTGTGATCCCCTGTCCACCCTGAATAAACCCTGTTTTACCCGCATTCATGGCTCCGATTGCCTGCTTGCCTGCTCACCTACACCCGACATGACAGGTATATGATGTGATTTAGTTTTTTTTCCTTTATACATGTTGAATTTTGAGTTTGATATGTGGGGGGAGGTTACTGATTTAAAGGAAAGATAAATAGGTGCTAAAGATACTGGATAGAGAATTTAAATAAAGACTTAGGTGATTATAAATAGATAGAAAATAATTAATTGTTTTATACAATATGTGTGCAGTCAAAAATTAGCAAAACTGAAATAGGATATAAATAGATTTAGACTTAGGATTAACTAGGAATAACTGATTCACTGGACTCAGAACCCAAAACAAACAATATTTATATCCATACTCTATAAAGAGGTAGATTAACTTTTTTCCATTTAAATGTTAATATATTCACGATTCTTCATGTTCTACATGTTCAACCTTTAGGTTGCTGTTCTAAATTTTGAGGTGTCATTATCTTTTCCCCCACCACTCCCATTGAATGTAGATCTGGTCAGTAGCACTACTAAGTGGACCCAAAACAGGTTCCTAAGTGTTACACGTGCACTGTTTTCATGCATTATTTAGCGTGTTGGTATGTATGGGCGTGGCCTATATGTCACGCGGTGAAAACAGACCCGGCGGAAAAATGGCAGAAAACACTACTTCGGAATTGCAGATTGTGTTTTGATTAAAAGATCCAGCTGCTGCAGTAATAATTAATATTTTATAAAGGAACTACTGACTGCTTGCTTTTGTTTTACAAGTACATGCATTGTTCAGTCATTCATTGCAAAGGACAATTACTGATAAGTTCTGGCAAAGGCTTAAGGTCATAGCTGGATATTTCACTAATAAAGAAAAGCAGAAGCACTTCATGTCAAAAGGAAGAACTAATTTGATATATATAAACATGGTGATTATTAATTAGTAAGAGTTTCTTCTTTTTAAATATCATGATAATTATCGTATCGGGAACGTTTTATTGCGATATTATCGTACTGTAAGTTTTTGGTATCATTACATCCCTAGTAAAGATTATATTGATAATGGAGTTCTTGAGAGGTAGACAATCAGTTAGAATAACACTTGGTTAGGCAGAGGTTCATGAATGTTTAGAATTAATTCTGATGATCTGTGGTATGAAGCTTTCAATAGTTCCCTTATAGAAAGTGGTGAGGATTAGAGAGGGGCACCTTGCTTTCTTTAGTTTCTTTAAAAAGTATAGGTGCTGCCATGATCTCATGGCAAGTAAGGGTGTACGTTATGTGGACACCCAGAAACTTGGTACATTTGACCCTCTATGCAATGGTGCTGTCAATGGTGAGAGGTGGGTGGGCAGTGTTTATTTCCCTGAAGTCAATTATCATCTCTTTTGTCTTATCAACATTAAGAGAGAGATTATTGTGTTTACACCTGGCAGCAAGTCTGAAATGAAACGTCATTGTCGATGAGGTCCACCACTGTCGTGTCCTCTGCAAATTTGATGATGTGGTTTCAACTAAACTTTGACGTGCAGTCATGACTGAGTAGTGCAAAGAACAGAGGGCTGAGAACACAGCCCTGAGGCGCTCCCGTGCTTAGTGTGATGGGTCCTGCTCAGTTAACTTTGAAAAATGAAATTTAACTCAGATACATGTCGTGAGTATCCAGGTAGAACCACGCTTCTGGGTAAGCTCCCCCAATCCTCCCTGGGGTGCTCTCTGGGGCAGGTGTCGGGACCTGCAATGAAGAGCAAGAGGCGGGAGAAATCCAGTGCTGGAGGATCTCCTCCAGCAGCTGGAGGACTACCTTGAGGAGCTGGTCTATGGAGCAGAGCTGGAAGAGCTTGAAATGGTGGAGAGCTACCTGCTCGATGCTGAGAGGGTGGTAGAAGCTCTGCAGCTTGTCCCTGATGCTCCAAGGATACCCGGCGAGCTCCACCGGTATCCCCAGGTTTCCTATGCCCACCATGCTCTACGCTTCTCCTGAGGAGCTTGTCGGCCTCTGCCCCGGCATGCTTGTCTGTGGCCTCTGCTGGTCTCCAGCCCTGAGCCTGACTTTCGGGTTGCTGCCTGCTCCAAGAGGGGGCACCCAAAGGACGACACTCCAGGTGACCTGGAGTGGGACCGATTGAGTCTGGTCCTGAGTTCTGCAATGAGGATCCTGGTTCGTACTCCAGACTCAAGCCACTGAGGTCTTCTGTCCCAAAAGGGCCTCCACTATCACCTGGGGTCCAAGAAGGAGGCTGGGTTCATACCATCCGTGGCTGCCACTCTGGCCCCACCGGTTCCTGTTCCTGCCCCCGTCCCGGTTCTTGCCCTGCAGTTTGATCATGTTCTGTGATTGGCTGGATGGGAAAGGAGACAGATCAATTGTTATTGCTGTTGCTGATTGGTTTTACATTTTCAGTGAGCTATTTGCTCTTTGGATACTTTTTAATAAATTGTTTTAATTAGACTTTTTTCACTCTCCAGGTGCCCACAGATGGTCCCCTAGGCCTGTTGGCATAGCCACAGGTGGCCATGATCTGCGGGAAGCTCAGCATGCACATTAATGTGCAGAGTGGTCAGTGGGAGTTGGATCCGAGTGGCACAAAGAGCTGCACTGGCACTAAGGAGGGCATCCTGCAGTACTGTCAGAAGGTGGGTATGAATGCAAAGGGCACCCATTGCTGTCTGCTGGGATGAGAAAAACAGAAGTGGCTGGTGCGAAATGAGACGGTGATAAAGACTACATATGCGTTATCTGAGACAGTGATGAACATGCCACATGCTTGTCCTCAGACAGTGATGAACTTGATATGTGTTTGTCCTGAGATAGTGATGAACTTGATTTGTGCTTGTCCTGAGACAGTGATGAACACGGCATGTGGTTCTCCTGAGACAGTGATGAACAGGGCACATGCTTGTCCTGAGACAGTGATGAACATGGCACATGCTTGTCCTGAGACAGTGATGAACATGGCACGTTATTGTCCAGAGACAAAGATGAACATAAAGCATGCTTGTCCTGAGAGAAAGATGAACATGGCACATGCGTGTCCTGATATAGTGAGTCACATGGAACACAATTGTCCTGATGCTCGTAATAAAACAGTGATGAACATGGCACCTGCTTGTCCTGAGATGGTTAATGGTTAATGTTTATGGTCATAATAATGACAGACTGAACAAAATTATCCTTGAAGAGTTAACTGAGGTGATTTCTGATTTTGGTTTTGCACTGAATATGTTCTTGTAGGTGGGGATTGGAACGTGAAACCAAATGAATGATTGGATAGGTGGCCCTCAAGATTAAGTAAACCACAATATAATGAGATGATTACTGATTTCATGATGAACAATAATCTTATAGATGTGTGGAGAACATTAAATCCAGGACTAGCAGAGTTTTTATGGATAAAGCCTGATGGAGAGAATAAATACAGATTAGATTATTGGTTAATTGCTGATAAACTTTTGAGATACACTTCACAGTCACTCATTTCAAACAGAATAGACATAAGGGTTTTTGGAAATTTAATGCAACTTTATTGAATAATGAGGAATATTTTAATATGAGTAGAGATATCATTAAGACTGCTGATAATGATTCAATTGATGATTAGATTAGATTAGATTCAACTTTATTGTCATTACACATGTATAAATACAGGGCAACGAAATACAGTTTAGCATCTAGTCAGAAGTGCAGAGAATAGCAAGTGCAATATATGCAGTACGTACAATTAGTACAGTTACGAGAGTATGTACAAAGGTGGGAATAGTTATGCACAGATTATGTACAAATAAGTTAAGTGAGAAGATAAGGGCAGTGTAAATGATGGGGAAAAATTAGCATTTGTAATACACAGATAAGTCGGTAGATATACAGATATTCTATATTGCTATACAGAAGGACAAATAACCAGATGTACTATGGACAAGTATACAGATGTGCTACGTATATCCAGATGTACAGATGTGTAGTAAACAGATATACAAAGTGTATAGGGTTAATTGTGTGTGTGGATGGGAAAGTTCAACGGAGGACTGAGTTCAGTAGGGTGACAGCTGTGGGGAAGAAGCTATTCCTAAACCTGTTCGTTTTAGTCTGAAGGTTCCTGTAGCGCCTTCTAGAGGGGAGGAGCTGGAAGAGATTGTTAGCAGGATGAGTGGAGTCCCTAAGAATGCTGTGTGCCCGTCGTAGACATCTCTTCTTGTGGACATCCTCAATGGCAGGAAGTGGAGTCCCTATAATGTGTTGGGCAGTTTTCACCACCCGCTGCAGTGCCTTGCGATCAGCAACAAAGCAATTCCCATACCAGACTGGAACATAGTTGGTCAGGATGCTTTCTATGGCACAGCAGTAGAAGTTACCCAGTATGTCAACAGACAGGTGGTTCTTCTTCAGTGTCCTCAAAAAGAAGAAACCAGGCTGGAGATGTTGGTTGACCAGGATAGGTTCTCTGACATGTGGGTCCCCAGAAATTTGAAGTGGACAGCCAAGCCATTGATGTGGATGGGGTCATGGGTGTTCCCCTTCTCCTTCCTGAAGTCCACAATGAGCTTCTTGGTTTTGCTGGTATTCAGGAGCAGATTATTGTCAGTGCACCATACAGCTAAGTACTTTACCTCTTCCCTCTAGTCAGACTCATCGTTGTCACCGAAGAGACCAATCACCGTGATGTCATCTGCAAACTTGATGATGTAGTTGGGTCCATACATAGGCCGGCAGTCATAGGTGAAAAGGGAATAGAGGAACGGGCTCAGCACACAGCCCTGTGGAGTGCCAGTGTTGAGTGTGATGG
>JAODKC010000307.1:0-14469 GCA_026777985.1 Mormyrops attenuatus
TATTTTTAAATAAAATAATCTTTATAATTTAGAAATACATGCATACAAACAAGTGAGTGATAACTACGAACCATTTTAAAATGAACTAATAAACTAATTGGACTTCCTGCCTGTCAATGGGTGTATCATGTGTTAGGTGTGACGTTGGAACAATAAAACGTGCCCAAAACTGCCATGAAAGAGTTTTGAATATTTTATCTAAAATGAAACCATAACAAGAAAACTAATTTACATCCCCACTTACTTCACTGGGGTTCCCTTTCTCCCCTCCACCTCCCTAAACACATTCAACATCGACAAAATACAATTTAACTACATTACAAAGTTATATGTCGAAGGCAACCTTGTGCTGTCCCTTTTAGCAGCGTTATAAGTCCAGGACGCTCGCAAATGTTATCGGCCCCACACCAAGCGTGCCGTTTTAACAAAAAAAAGAAAATTCCATACGACCATAACAATCCAGTTGCCATCCATAAAATAAATCCATTAGGGATTTCCGAGGAGAAAAGGACAAAACAAGGACAAAAACATGGCGCGTCTCCCTCTCATGTGCGTGGCCTCGCTCCTTCTTCCCAGACTCCTCCTTGTCTCTAGGTCACGGGGTCACCACCTGACCAAAGAGCCATTCACGAGGTTTGTCCCGCCTCTTCGAAAAGGGGAGTGGGCGCCTCTGCGCGCGCAGAACTCCATACCCGCTGATAGTCCTTACGGTTCCTTTCTTTTTCCACCATTAAAAAACAATAACAAAATAAATCGTCCACAAGATATACAGTATATGTTTCAACTATTATACACAAAAAAAACCCTGCTTGTCCATCACACATGGAAGATATCTATGGCTGTGCGCCTCAGTGGATCTGTGATGTCACGTCCTGCATGTCAGTGGACGTGCGTCTCAGTGGATCTGTGATGTCACGTCCTGCGTCACAGTGGATCTGCAGCCAGACTGTATTGGGCCCCGTTTAGCCGTCGGGCCTTATTTTTAAAAAAGTTCAACAGAGTAAAGCCTTAGTTATTTTAATAAACATGCTTTTTTCAGTAAATGTTTGTTTACGCTCATGCGCACAATCAAACTTACCTGGGGTCAGGGCTTTAGAGTTTAACTTTAGGTCTGTGAAATCAGGCGTAATTATTTCTGTCAGGATCACGATGTGTATTCAGACCCCAAAACAAACTAACTTAGCCGTTCACGCACCTTATTGCGAAAAAACTGACAGAAAAACACTTGTAAATTTTAAAGAAAAGACATTAACTGTTTTTGTTAATGTTTAAAGGTATAAAAAACTTTAGCCGCAATTCATAAATGGGCAAAATTGGCTCATCACATGTAAATGTTAAAGAAAAGACATTTACGGCTTTTGTTAATGTTTAAAGGCATAAAAACTTTAGATGTGTTTGTTAAATAGGCAAACAAAAATGTGTTATTTTAAATGAGTATGAATATATAACCTTGACTTTAGACGCAAGATGAACACCCTACACGTGCACACAGCAAAGCCCCCGACATGCGCACAAGCACACAAGCAAGGCCTGGGCTTTAGAGTTTGATAAGCAAACTCAATCAAAAACACTAGACATGTATAGTTCACGTTTTCTCTCTTAAAATGTATAAGGATAGTTTGTTATAGTGAAATTTTAAAATAGTATGAACGTGATACAAATCATTTAGGCAACACGAATTGAGGAAGAACCTAAAAAGCGGCTAGAAATGATCGATCTTGAAAAGTTTAAGAACCTGGTCTTTGATAAACCTCAGGACAGGGCCCCCAGCACGAAAAATCATAACTTTTCAAGATGTATACATGATTCTTGTGGCCATTTAGTGTAATGAGGATACAGCTTTTGCACAGTGTCTGCTTTGAAATAAATGAATTAGATGTTTCTGTGGCAGGTCATACTTGACTGATAGTAATGTGTCTGTTGTAAAGACCCTATCCTCATATAAACTATTAATATTGGTGAGCCAATTTTGCCCCATCTATGAATGGCGGCTAACGTTTTTGTATACTTTTAAACATTAACAAAAACAGTTAATGTCTTTTCTTTAAAATTTACAAGTCTATTTCTGTCTGGTTTTTTGCGATAAGCTGCGTGAACGCCTAAGTTAGTTTGTTTTGGTGTCTGCATACACATCGTGATCCTGACAGAAATAATTATGCCTGATTTCACAGACCTAAAGTTAAACTCTAAAGCACTGACCCCCGGTATGTTTGATTGTGTGCATGCGCATGAACAAACATTTACTGATAAAAACCGTGTTTATTAAAATAATTAAGTCTTTATTCTGTTAAAGTTTTTTAAAAATAAGGCCCGATGGCTAAACGTGGCTGCAAAGTGTATGACACTTGAATTTGGACTATGTTTCATTAACTATCAAGCAGGATGCAGCTCAGTTACCATTGTCAACTTAACATGCAAGCATCTCAAATCAAGCTTGTAGATGATATAAGCAAGGGCCGTGGGGACACCTTGTAGGATGTCTGACATTTACTGAAGAGCGTCTATATTAAAACAACTAAGGCATTATTCTTTAAAGTTTTTAATGTATATTTGGTGCATGATGCTAAATGCTGCTTACTAGATCATATCAAGTGTAATTAAATAATCATGTCCACCTTCTTTAAAATAACAAAATATATCCTGAATTCTTACCCCTTGCCTGATCCCGTAGTTCCTACACCCACTTACCGCTTGTGCAATAAGAAAGCACACTTCTGCCTGCCTGGTCGATCATTTCTAGCCGCTATTTAGGTTCTTCCTCAATTTGTGTTGCCTAAATGATTTGTATCACGTTCATACTATTTTAAAATTTCACTATAACAAATTATCCTTATACATTTTAAGAGAGAAAACATAAACTATATGGCTCAGTTTCCCCTTAAGGGCTTAAAATAAACCAGGACTAGGCTAATTCTACTTAAATTAATCCACACTAAACAACTTTCTGACATGTTGCTTGATTTGAGATTAACTAGTTCTAGACTACAGAGTCTCAGATTAAGGTAATCAAGGACAAGTGAGATTATCTTTTGGAAACCCGATTAGATTAATGGCATGCACATGTGGCTAAGGTGAGGTTGCTATAAAAACCTGTTATGGAATACTTCCAATTCATTAGTCTTAAGGAGTGTGTGGAACAGGAGTCACTATACTTAACCAAAAATGGATAAAGGCAAAAGAAAACGCTCAAAAAACTTCAGTGAATTTGAGAAGACCCTTTTCAGACAAATTGTATCAGACTGTAATTGAAAACAAACAGCATCATTCCGGTACAGCAAACAAGAAGAAGGAAGCATGGGTTTCCATATTGAATGAATTCAACTCAAATGAAAAAGTAACCAAACGGACACTCCAACAAGTTCAGATTTATTGTTGCCCCAATCTTACAAATCAGTCAATTATACATGTTTTCATTAATGAAATTTTAAAAAATATATATTATATAGAACTCCTAATTCAAAGTGTATATTATCTTCTTAAGGTCCTGTGGAAAAACATAAAAATAAACCTGAAAAAAACAACCGCTACGCATCAAGAGCGTTTCAAGACAGGTGGGGGACTCCCAGTTCCACCAGAAACAGAGGAGTTGGGGGACTTGTTGGCTGGGATTATTGAAACCCAGCAACCCTTGGAAGGTATTCCAGATGATGACCATTTGGACAGCTCAGGTGAGGAATCTTCCCAAGACTCATTTGATAGGACACGTCTCATTTAGCATGTGCTATCCCATCCAACATAATTAAATGCAAGTCATGACTTGTAACAAAAATGATGTAATGACCTTAATTGTTGAACTTAATTGTTTTCCATACAAAGATGACCTGATCTTGACCCAGGACTTGGGGGGCGCAGGGAACAGTCAAGAGGCTCAAACGAATCCAGCAGCAGCCAGCACCAACATGCAGCAGCATCTAGTCTCCTGCATTAGCATTAGTCAGCATCCAGCAGTCTCTAATCCAGGCAGCAGGCCAAGGGGGAAAAGGATGACCATTCATGAGAAACTTGCTATAGAGTTCCATGAACGTAAATTACAATATTTAAAAAAAGAACATGAAGTCAAAATGAAAGTTCTTCATCTTGAGTTGTCTATGAAAGAGAGAGAGACACATGAAGCAGCAGCAGTGTCAATTTTCTTTGGAACCAAACCTCAGTTAAATAAATAATTTTCTGATTTTTTTTACCTGTCTATGCCAATCATTTATGTATCACTCAAGACACATTTATGAAAAGTACTGCAAAGCAAAAGCATATCTGTAAGCATGTCCATTTCTGTCATTGGCTAGCTCAGCGATGGGGACATGTCGGTCAACATCATCTTCTATATCAGGGTCTGGGCAGGCACGCTGTAAAATTATGAAGCACTGCTGTTGCAATAATAACAATGCAGCGCCTCCTAGGTTCAAACCGCAGTGTATTTCGGAGACACTGGAAATGATTCTTCCATACACCAAACATGCGCTCTATTAGCCCTCTGGTGAGCATGTGAGCTTGGTTATTGCGCTGTTGCTCTGGTCTGACTGGATGGAGATAAGGGGCGAACAGGAAGTTTGTCTGTGCATACCCACTGTCACCAAGTAGGATTCCAGAGTGTTGTCCCGCTTCAAACTGAGCGTACAAAGAAGAGTTGTGGAAAATCCTTGAGTCATGAGTTGAACCTTTCCAACATGCAACAATATTGGAGAACTGCATGGTGGGAGTGCACACTCCTTGTACATTTATTGAAAACCAGTTTTTACGATTTCTGAAGTCCTCAGCATCTGCTGTAGAGGGACACTTGATGGGAATGTGGCATCCATCGATACAACCAATGACTCCAGGGAAGTTCTCATATTCATAAAAATCTACCTTGTAGGTGGCCTGTTCAGCAGCATTTGGGAACTTGATGAAATCCTTTTTCAGTTCACATATAGCACTGCAGACTTTGTGTACTATTTTGCACACTGTTGATTCACCTAAACCACACAAATCCCCAGTTTCACGATGGAAGGTTCCACAGGCCAAAAACCTTAAGGTAATAAATATTTGTAAGGAAGGAGAATTAGGGGTGCCCCTGACTAAGTCACCTGAAAGCTTGGGCTGCAGCAAACCAATTATTTCTGTTGCATTTTCCTTCGACATACAGAAATGGTCAAGAAAATGTAAATCATCAAAATCATTCAGTGGGTTGCTCCTGTCTTTAAGCAACCTTCTTTCTGGTCTTGATGGTGGTCTCTGATCGTTGTTGAAATAGTCGAGGTAATCAATTTTCTGCTGCTGTGGACGTGAGCCTTGAGACAAGCAGCTTTTAATCTGAGGTTAAACCTGCCTCTGACCAGGTTTAATTTAAGACTTCATTTAGATCTGGATTAGATCTAATCCTACTTCTAGAAATCCGATTCTTTAAATCAAGACTAGTGCAAGTCTGAGACTATTTTAATCCATGTGTGAGAAAGCCACTTCGGTAAATCCAGGTTTAAAATGACGTTTAGTCTACAACTAGCCTTAATCCCTGTACGGGAAACCGGCCCTAAATGTCTAGTGTTTTTGATTGAGTTTGCTTATCAAACTCTAAGACCCAGCCCTTGCATGTGCGCTTGTGCGCATGTCGGGGGCTATGCTGTGTGCGCGTGTAGGGTGTTCATCTTGCGTCTAAAGTTAAGGTTATATATTCATACTAATTTAAAATAACACATTTTTATCTGCCTATTTAACAAACACATCTAAAGTTTTTATGCCTTTAAACATTAACAAAAGCAGTAAATGTCTTTTCTTTAACATTTACATGTGATAAGCCAATTTTGCCCATTTATGAATTGCGGCTAAAGTTTTTTATACCTTTAAACATTGACAAAAACAGTTAATGTCTTTTCTTTAAAATTTACAAGTGTATTTCTGTCTGTTTTTTCACAATAAGGTGCGTGAACGGGGTCTGAATACACATCGTGATCCTGACAGAAATAATTACGCCTGATTTCACAGACCTAAAATTAAACTCTAAAGCCCTGACCCCAGGTAAGTTTGACTGTGCGCATGAGCGTATTAAAATAACTAAGGCTTTACTCTGTTGAAGTTTTTTAAAAATAAGGCCCGACGGCTGAACTGGGCGTTATAGTCTCGCTGCAAAGTGTTTTACCGTTAGAAAACACATCTGCTGTGTTTTACCATTTAAAGCCGCCAGACCCTCGTTCATCTCTAGCTAGAAAAGGATCGACGAGTCCGGAGCACCATTAAAAAGCACGCTGCTAAAAGTTATTATCCTTAAAACGCATTTAAAAATGGTTCGTTAATAAATACCAGTAATGTATTTACTCTTTTAAAGACTAATGATCCCCGTTTTGCTGACATATGCTGTACCGTATATGATATGTCTAATGGTTGCCGTGTTGTTTTCACAACCTGTGTACATGAGCATGTACAAGCATTTGCTGGAAAAACTGTGTTTATTAAAACAACTAAGTCTTTATTCTGCTAAGGCTTTTAAGATGTTTTTGATGTTTGTTGATACATACCACTCACTAGCTCCTACAGCCATTAAATAAAGCAGTGGTTGTCTGGTCCTACTCCCCAGAGCCAGCGGTGTAAGGCCGGGGACAATCTCCTGACATAATCGTATGGCGAAGGTATGTTACCTCCGAAACCCTGCTGGCATAAGCTGGTCATATTGATCACGACACCTCAAAACACTTTGAATAAAATGTTTCATAGCGTACTTTATACTTATTTTAAAATATCCATTAACAAAAGAGTTATATGTATAATCATGGCCTAAATTCTTTTTATAGTGCTTTATTCCATTTGAATAACCAAATGTACATAAAATTAGCTAAATGTAGCTAAACAAACCCGGCTGTGGTGTTAGAGATGGACTATTATTTAAATTAGAAGTAGATTATTTTATGCTATTTACAAATATACCAGATTAACAAATAGAGTTAATGTGCTTTCATCCAGGAAGGGTTACGGTGTTGGGTACTCGTCACGGAGAGAGAGCGATAGCCCATGCGTAACAGGCTGATCGAGACCACGCCAGCTACACTACGCTCTCGAGGAGGCCATGTTGGGTTTAGCTATGCTAAGTTGCCGGGAGGCGGCGCCATCTCTGGCTCGGATAGTTTCCATAGTGAACTCTTGAAGCAAAAGTTATTTTACACAATGTCTCTCGCGCCCTTAATAACCCCCAGCTTGTTGGGGGTATGCTTGTGACATCTTTTTTTCCAATCATTATTCTTTGTTTGATGCGTGGTTTCGGGTAAACACCGCAGTGGTTTATGACATTGGCACCTAATGGATAATTGCTTGGGAACGGGGGACCTCGACCCATATTTGGAGTTTCCAACAACAGGTGCGTATAATGGCCATGATACCCCGCTGAAAAGAGTTGGTGGCGCCATTTTGAAATGTGTGTCTGTGCGTGTTCTCAGTGCGCATGCGTGTGCTTTTATAGTGCTTTATTCCAGTTGAATTACCATATGTAGATAAATTAGCTAAATGTAGCTAAACAAAACCCTGTTGTGGTGTTAGAGATGGACTATTATTTAAATTAGAAGTAGATTATTTTATGCTATTTACAAATAAACCAGATTAACAAATAGAGTTAATGTGCTTTCGGCCTGGAAGGGTTACGGGGCTGGGTGCTCGTCGCAGAGAGAGAGAGAGAGAGCGATAGCGCATGTGCCACAGGCTGATCGAGACCATGTCAGCTACACTACGCTTTCGAGGTACCCATGCTGGGTTTAGCTATGCTAAGTTGCCAGGAGACGTTGCCATCTCTGGCTCGAATGCTCTCCTTGCAGTGTCTTATTTTATGAAATCTACAAACCTTTGCTGGCTGGCCGCCATGTTGTTTCACCACGCGATGGGGGACCCTGTTCCCTGCTGTGGACATCAGATGCCTGACATGTCTAAATATGCTGGCTGTGTTTTTACTGCTATAAGATAATGCATTTGTTTAAAATAACACGTTAACAAACACAACTATTGCTTTTACCATTTAAAGCCACCAGACCCTCGTTCATCTCTAGCTAGAAAAGGATCGACGGGTCCACGCTGCTAAAAGTTATTATATTTAAAAGCATTTTAAAATGCTTCATTAATAAATACCAGTAATGTATTTTAAAGACTAATGACACCCGTATATGTTATGGCTAATGACGGCCGTGGTGCTTCCCCGAAAACCTGTGCACATGAGCGTGAACAAACATTTACTGAAAAAACTGTTTATTAAAATAACTAAGGCTTTATTCTGTCAGAGTTTTAAAAATATGTTTTTCATGCATGCTGCTAAATGCTACTTACTATTTCCTACAGTTATTTTTGGGAGTAATGTTCATTTTAACAAGGATCGGCATCGTTATTCCTTGATTCTTGTTGCTGAAATGCTTAGGGTGTTTTATTTTAAAATAACACATTGGCTGAAAAGAGTTTCATTACTTAAAACGTTATGGTTAAAGGTGCTTATTTGAAATAACAGGATGCATATGGCCGAAAAGAGTTTCATTACTTAAAATTGCTATCGATTTGAAATAACTGTCCGCACCTTTGGTGTCGCCATTTTGAAGTGTATGTGTGTGACGGCGTGGGTGTTCTCAGTGGGGCGTCCATGTTGGGTTAGACAGAGGGGCCCCATCTCTGGATTGAACGCTCTCCTTGCGGTGCCTTATTTTATGAAATCTACAAATCTTTGTCGGTTAGTTTCCATAGTGGACTCTTGAAGCAAAAGTTATTTTACACGATGTCTCTAGCACCCCTTAAGAAACCCCAGCTTGGAGGGGGTATACTTGTGTCATCTGGTTTACCAATCATTATTCTTTGTTTGATGCTTGGTTTCGGGTAAACATCCGCGATGGTTTATGACATTTGCAGCAAATGGATAATTGCTTGGGAACGGGGTACCTCGCCCAATATTTGGAGTTACCGCCAACAAGATCACCCCCTACCGCCAGCATGAAATGTACAATTGCTTGGGAACGGGGGACCACAAACCATATTTGGAGTTTTCGACACCAGGTGCATATAACGGCCACGATACCCCGCTGAAAAGAGTCGGTGGCGCCATTTTGAAATGTGTGTCTGCGCGTGTGCGTGTGTTCCCAGTGCGCATGTGTGGACGTGCTCCGCCTCCAAAATCATTTTCAGCATGTAGTTTGAAGAGAGTGGACGCATGGGACTATTGCTCCATTGCGGGATAATGGCCACCTCGACCCCGCTGTTTGCGCGACATCGACGGTGTAGACAAGCCACCGTTCTCACGTTAGCGACTTGTCCTAATGTGTATACCGTACTTCGGTAAAAGTAGTATACACACATGCGCACTACAGTGGAGTGCAGTTGCACGTGTTGTAGATGTATGCATCGAGCACATTTCCAATGCTATGTTATGTTAATAAACTATACTTCAAGGTCACAGCACTTGTTTTACTTGTCCTCATGGCGGATAAACAACATGGTGTCAGAAGCGGCGCCCACGGGATGCTCTGTAGCTGTTTTGTTTGTTTTTTTTCGACCAGGATACTTCTACTCATAGTTGTTTTGCCGGCTAAATGACACTGACTATGGTGGATGGATTCTGGAGACCCGACCCACTTGTCTTTGATGGCAATATCGCTGAGAACTGGCGCATCTTCGAACAAGAATATGACATTTTCATTGCAGCGGCACACTCTGACAAGCCACTGCGAACACAGGCTTACATCCTTCTCAACTTAGCGGGACCAGAGGCCGTTGAGCGTGAACGATCATTTGTATATGTGCCCGAAGTGAGAGAGCCCGGTGGCAGAGGACAAGTGCTCCTCCCGGCGGAATCGAAAGAGGATCCTGAGTGCCTTAAGAGGAAGTTCAGAGAGATATACAGTCCTCAAACTAATGTTACGATGGATAGACACAAGTTCAACACGTGGAATCAAAAGGCTGGTGAGTCAATTGAATCATATGTCAGTGATCTGAGGATCAAAGCAAAGAGCTGCAGATTTGGCGATCTGAGCAAAGAACTCGTTAGAGACAGACTAGTTTGTGGGATCAACGATGATAGTTTGAGAAAGGTAAATCTCCAAAAGCAATCTCCATTTGTCAAATTCATGAGGTGACTGAGAACCACAATAAAACTCTTGCTACTTCCCAGCATTCTGCTGCAAATATTGGTGCAGTCGTGCCCAAATTCATGACAAAACACAAGGATGCTAATAAAATGAACTATCAATCTGATAAATCAGGACCACAAACTATTGTCGACTGCAACAATTGTGGTGGTGCTCACGTAGCTATGAGAAATAAATGCCCAGCTTTTGGCCAGCAGTGTCATGCATGCAAAAAGTGGAATCATTTAAAAAAATGCTGCAAGTCCAAACAATCTGCTCAGAGTAAGCAGGGATTTAGAAGGACTGTCCATCAGATAGAACCTGATCCTGTAGACAGTGCTGATGGAACATTTTATGTTGACGGCATAACACTCCAAACGTCCGTCCATTCGCCTAATGCAAATATGACAGACAAGGATGAGGCTTTTGTCACACTGCAAGTTAATGGCATTTCGGTAGAAATGAAAGAATATAGTGACTTTTCTCTGAGGAGCTTGGGATGCTGCCTGTAACATATCATATGACGCTTCACCCCGCAATCAGCCCAGTTGTGCGTCCAGCACATCACATTCCTTTGGCTATGAAGGACAGAGTCAAAGCTGAGCTGGACAGGATGCAAAAATTAAGTGTTATCACTCCAGTCTTTGAGCCTACTGATTGGGTGCCATCTATGGTAGCAACTAATAAAAAGGGGTCTGATGAGATCAGAATATGTATTAATCCAAGGGATTTGAACACTGCTCTGTAAAGGCCACATCACCCCATGCGAACTGTAGAGGAGGTAGCTGCCCTTATGTCATATGCTACTGTATTCTCGGTTTTGGACGCCAAGAACTCCTTTTGGCAGATTGCACTTGATCATAAGTCTTCAGTGCTGACTACATTCAGCACATGTATTGGTCGCTATAGGTTTCTTCGCATGCCGTTTGGCCTCAACTCGGCTAGTGAGGTGTTTCAGCGTTCGATGGAACAGATTTTTGCAGGATTTCCCTGCACCGTTATTGTTGATGACATACTCATTGGTGGTAGAACTGTGGCAGAACATGATGACAACTTGAGGACAGTACTCAATCGTGCCAGGGAAGTTAACCTGCAAGTCAATCCCCTGAAGTGTAGGTTCAGACTGAACCAAGTCAGTTATGTTGGCCATGTTTTTACAAGTGAAGGGCTTAAAGCCGATCCTTCTAAAACAAAAGCGATTAGTGAACTGCCAGCACCTGCAGATGTTCCAGCTCTGCAAAGATTTTTAGGAATGATTAATTACCTTGGAAAATTTATTCCAAACTTTAGTCAACTGATGGCTCCCCTGAGACAGCTCTTGCACAAGGACACGGAGTGGATTTGGAACACACGGCATCAGAAAGCTTTTGAAGCACTAAAGCATCATCTGTCCAATCCTCCTGTTCT
Source organism: Mormyrops attenuatus (assembly GCA_026777985.1). Lineage (NCBI taxonomy): Eukaryota > Metazoa > Chordata > Actinopteri > Osteoglossiformes > Mormyridae > Mormyrops > Mormyrops attenuatus. Next base: position 11,460 of record JAODKC010000307.1, read on the forward strand.
GTCCTACTATGATGTCAGCAAGCCAGTGACATTGACATGTGACGCATCACAGTATGGTCTTGGTGCAGCATGTCTGCAGGAAGAACAACCTGTAGCTTATGCTTCACGCACACTAACTGACACTGAGACCAGGTATGCGCAGATAGAAAAGGAGCTGTTGGCAGTTGTTTTTGCATGCTCAAAATTTAATGATTACATCTATGGCAAGCCTGTAACCATAGAAACAGACCATCAGTCGTTGGTCTCCATTTTGAAGAAGCCTATTCATGCAGCACCAGCAAGGCTTCAAAGAATGTTGCTGGGACTTCAGAAATACAACATCACACTCGTATACAAGAGTGGAAAACAAATGCATCTGGCCGACACTTTGTCTCGAGCTCCCAGCAGTTCCACAATCCGGCAGCCTGAGGAGGACAACAGTTTTGAAGTGATGGCCGTGAACAGCATATCATCCTCACGTCTAGAGGAGTTAAGAAAACACACGGCCAGTGATGAGACTCTCAGTACTTTCATTAATCACGGATGGCCACGCAAACCGCATAGCCTCCCTAATACTATTCGTCCCTATTTTCCTTTCAGGGATGAGCTAACAATTGATAATGCTGTAATTCTGAAAGGCTCCAAAGCTGTCATCCCACAGAGTCAATACAAAAAGAATACATCAACATCATGCACAGAGGGCATCCTGGCACAGATGCCACTAAAAGACGAGCACGAGGTATAGTCTTCTGGCCCTCTCTGTCACAGGACATTGAAAACGAGATCAGTTCATGCTCCGTGTGTAACAGCACGGAACCACATCAGCTGAAGGAGCCACTCCAGCTGCATCAAATTCCAGACCTACCATGGTCAACTGTTGCTGCTGACATATTCGAATGGCGCAGTCAGCAGTATCTAGTGTTAGTGGACTCATATTCAGGCTGGTATGAGATTTACCTGCTTCGCGATGCCACCTCAGCAGCAGTCATCACCAAGCTGAAGAGACACTTTTTGGTCCATGGAGCTCCACACACTCTCATATCAGATAATGGCAGACAGTTCACAAATCAGCGCTTTAAAGACTTTGCTTCTCAGTGGGACTTCACTCACATCACCAGCAGTCCAGAGTATCCTCAATCCAACGGGCTGGCTGAGAGAGCCGTATGTAGTGCTAAACAACTTATGGAGAAATCCCATAGGGATGGCACTGATGTCTTTCTAAACCTATTAAATCTCAGGAATGTGCCACATGATGCAACATTAGGCTCACCTGCGGAAAGACTATTCTCCAGGCAAACTCGCACCACACTTCCAATCGCAAAGAAACTACTTGAACCATGCTTGCGGGACCCACAGGATGTCAAAGCCCAGCTTTTCGACAAAAGACTGTCACAGAAGGCCTGCTATGATCGATCAAGCCGACCACTTCCACCTCTGATGGAAGGACAGGTGGTTAGACTGCAAACCTCACAAGGCTACAACCGAACAGGTGTAGTGAAGGAGTTGTGTAAAGAGCCCAGATCCTATATCATCCATTCAGAAGGGAAGATCTACAGGAGAAATCGCAGGCACATCTTGCCTGTAGCTGAGCCTGCTCCTTCTCAAAAAGACCCTGGTCAGCAGGACAGTGGACACGAGTTCAAGGACCACAGTAGTGTTACAGAACAACCACCAGCAGTTAGACACACTGTGCAGTCTCAAGATGAGGTGCACTCTGCAGTGCCTCCTGTGACCAAAAGTCCTTATAGGACATTCTCAGGTCGTGTCTGCAAACCAAATTCCAGATACAGAGACTATATATGTTAGTCAGCTAAATACATGCATAGTTTCATTTTCAGATGTGTAAGTTATCTTGGCTGGTATATCTATATATTTTTTTTTTTAAAAAGTGTGTTAATTACATTGTAATCTCTTGACTATTATTGGTATTTGTCTAATGGTCTCGTAACGTTTGCTCTGTATTATTTTTTTTTGGTCATTTGCAATCTCAGGTGATGTTAAAAGTTGCTGAATTCTAATTCATGTGCAATGTTTGTGTTCTAATCGGTGTCCACCTTTTTGTCTTTCTATGGAGCCTAAGCTAAGGAAAGGGGATGTAGACAAGCCACCGTTCTCACGTTAGCGACTTGTCCTAATGTGTATACCGTACTTCGGTAAAAGTAGTATACACACATGCGCACTACGGTGGAGTGCAGTTGCACGTGTTGTAGATGTTTGCATCGAGCACATTTCCAATGCTATGTTATGTTAATGAACTATACTTCAAGGTAACGGCACTTGTTTTACTTGTCCTCATGGCAGATAAACAACAGACAGAAACCAGAGCCGCGATTGCTGGATCTTCGCATTTGGTGAAACACTGTAATGAGCTGTTAAACTTCTTTTTCTTGTTTTTAAGAACTTGTGCTAAAATATTTGTGCTTGTTTAAGCTCTGCAATTGTTCGACTATGTTTGCATTTGTTATGCTCGGGCATGTCTATTTGTTTAAAAGTTAAAAGTTTGGGACTTGTGCCGTTTTGTGCTTAAAATATGGAGTATTGCACGGGCATGCCTGTACTTGTTTAAAAGTTTGGTACGTTTGTGCTTAAAATACGGTGTTTGCGCTTTTGACACTGTTTCCTTCGGGACTTGTTTAAAATTTCGGCTTGCTATGGCTTTTCTTTAAAAAGTTAAAAGTTTGGGACTTGTGCCGGTTTCTGCTTAAAATACGGAGTATTCTTTAAATTCTTTAAACATTTTGGTTAAATATAATGAGCTTACGTGTTTTTTCTTTTAAAATACGGTGCCGGGGCGCGGGTGTCTACTCCTAACTGCGTGTATGCGCTAGCTTACATTTAGCCTACTATACGCTTTATTATTATTATTATTATTATTATTATTATTCCTTAAAACGTAATTAATAAATGTAACCATTGTTTTAATACAAGCTTTGATTTACTAATTTAAATTTTAGCTAGGTTGTGCGGCGACGGGGCCGCTGTTCCTCTCAATCGTCGTTGGGGTGGGGGGTGGTGAGGGTCGGAAGGGGGG
>JAODKC010000308.1:0-14460 GCA_026777985.1 Mormyrops attenuatus
GTTATGCTAATCTTTGTATGGTTAATGCAATGCATTGTTCAGCTAACTATATATGCGGTTTTCAGTTAGCCTGCTAAATGGTTTGTTAGAACTAAGATAACGTCACTGTATTACGCTGGTTTAACCTAGCGATCTCCATAACTTATGAGTCAAGCTATAAGTTTCCTTTGTACAGTACGTTTTTGTGGCAGTTTTACTCGCTTTTCACTTGTCAACTTTGAAGTCAGAAGATAATGGAGCGATGCGCTCGTGTTCTTGCCTCGTGAACGAGTTTGGCTGTTTATTCTGTGTTCACGCACTGACCAGCTCACACAGATAGAGCAGTATATCCTAATGATATAAAGCCTAATGATTTTTCAGTCGGCATATAACCTACGTATGGGGTGAAAACGAGCAGGGTAGTACATGCCAGATTCACATTCATGTTTAGCATGCCAATTGTATATTCATATTCAGCATTCAGCTTTCAACATGTTGGTTCCAATAGGATAATTAATTGGCTAGATAATGTAGAGTGAGTTTCAAATACTTACTTAAAATACTTTGTCTTGTCATTTTAAGTATTATCTGTTTTAATACTGAATAAAAATAGAATGTTTTGAGAATTTCTCGTATCATTCGAATGTTTCTAATAATGCATCGTGTTGGTCTTAAATTTTACTCATAATGGTCTTAAAAGGTCTTAAAAAGGTCTTATATTTAACTTACTGAAACCTGCAAGAACCCTGAAAGGAAAAGGTAAATGCAACCGATATTTGATTCTGTGAATAAGTCAAAAAGTATTTTATTGTTGATATTATGATATATGAATTGAGATCTACATCTTATTAAATTTTCAGACAAATGTCCCCAAAAATGAAGCAGCAACACTGTGTGGCAGCAAAGGAAGGATACTGCATACATTTTAGTAAATGGTCATTAGAGCCAATAGTTGATAACTTGTGTAGGACCAAAAGATTTACAAGCTACAATTGGGTCTATTTGTTGTTAAAGTTTTTAACATTGTGCTTAGTGAAGTGTTTAAATTGTGTTTGTCATTTTAAAGTTTATTGTTTTGAGTTATTTGACAAAAATGCTTCCCTTTTTGCACCATAGATGCAATCACAAAATCAAATCACAAAAAACATCTTTCAGTGTGTGTTATTACTTTATCATTTAATTGAATTACCATTATCTGAGTGTTCACATGAGTAGATATCTTTAAAATGCTTCAGAATATCTGATCTTTGGTTTCACATCTGTATTGTCATGTTAAGCAGTGAACAAAATGTTGCTCTTATGCTTGGCCATTTGAACCTGTATGCTTGTGAAGTATTTGAAATGTATTTTTGTAGTTTTAAAATACAAAATACTGTAGTTTATTTTGATACTTTGCTTGGTGCCTGTATTTTCTGTGTTATTTTGATACAGAATAACCTATTTGTAAGTGTATTTTTCATCTAAATACATTTTGTTCTCTGAATGCAATTTAATTCTTTAGTCCTCAGGAGAAATTTATTACCATAAAAATCCACTGTATTGACTTGCCTTACTCCAGCTTCTGGCTTTGCGGTCTCGTTTTCTTCAGGGAAGAACACAAATATCCAAAACATTTAATTAAATTAAAAGCTAATTTCAGTGCAAAAAAATAAATAATGTGCACATTTTTTGGGATTATCTGAGTATTTTTTGGTAACGTTAACTAAATTGTGTTCATGGTTTTAAGCATCCTGCCCATCAAAAACAAAACAAACTATCCATGCCCACTCCAAAACTCCGTCTATACCATCACTGTATTTGTTACAGATCTTATTGTTATGTCAAGGAAAATGTTGCTTATAGTGCAAAAATAAATAAATAGAATATGAATATTTAGACATATATAAATTTATGAACAATATAAATGATATTTCAAGATGCGTTCCACATATGTACACCTTTGGGGAAGAAGCTATTTGCCAGTTTCATGGTCTGGCAGCACATTCTCCTACAGTATGGTCCAGATGGCAGGAGGGCAAAGAGATCGTGACTGGGGTGTGTTATGTCCATAGCGAAGTGGTGTGCTCCCTTCAGATCTCTCCTTCAGTCTATGTCTGGGAGCACTGTGTCTATGATGTACTTGGAGGTTTTCATCACCCAGTGTTAGGGCTGGGTGATGTGACCTCAAATCAATATCATGATTAATTGAACATTTTACCTCAGTTACGATCAATGAATGATTACTTTTTTGTTTGTTTTTTTTGCCCTCATATTTCATTGACAAGGTTTGTACTGTAAATATGCTCAGCTGTTAAAGTTGGGATATTTTTTCAAATGAAAGACTGTAAAACGTTGATTTTAAAATAATTAAAGGAAACACACAAAGATGAACCATTTATTGAATATTTCGAACAACTGAGATCAATGAAGAAATTGGTTTGAAATTAACACATCTTATGAAAAAGGTCACATTTCAGTTTTAATGTTAAAAGCAAGTTCCCTAAAGTAGAAAATAAATAGTTAGCATTTCTTGCAGACAGACTGTTCATAGTGATCACGTCTGTCTGGGTAAAACTGATAAGTGGGTAATCATTATAACCGATTTATTTTTTTTTATTTTTTGTCAGGCAGATTACCAACTAATTCACAAATATAAGATGATAAAACGGACAGCTTCGCTATTTAATGAATTTTATTGACTCAAAATACAGTACAGCTGTTTCAAACACTTTTTAAAATACAGTAATGTACGAATTAAATTACTGAACTGTGTATAATTCAAATACGCTATAATACAATACAGTACTGTACATACAATATAGTTTATTGTAGATCTGTATCTCATTGGCTCGTTTTTGACAGTTTATCATGAACTTTGAGTCCATATTTGTAATTGTGATAAAATGACTTTCTTTTTCCAGTCATGATTTCTGTGCTTGCAGCATTAACCTCGGGTAGCTAGCCAGAAGCAGATGGGTTGCCGCAAGGCAAGGTAGGCAAGTAAGAAAAAAAAAATAAAAATTCTACTTTCCCCCCATATGTTGTTATGTATAAGAAGACCCAAACTGAACACTGTAAGCAGGCTACTTGATTTCTATAAGCAAATTATTTAAACAGTATTGATTCTGTCCCAAAATGTTTGATCCATATAAGCAGTTGATTACTATAACTGTGATCACTTTAAGCAGTTTCCACTGTATTTTAAGTACTGCTAGTATTGAAACCGATTTGTGGTATTACCTTTGGTAGTTGAAACTGTTTGTCTACAGTGTTTACATTTGACATCTTTTTTTTTTTTTGGAGTCGTCCTCTCTAAAGCACTAAAACCACAATGAGTCCAAACGATGGACATGGCATTTTTCTTTGGTACAAGCTGTTCGAATTGCTCAGTCGGCTTGATATTTGAGTTCTCCTCCATGTTGCTTCCATATTGCAGACTGGACAAAGTGGAGAGTCACGTGACAGCATATATGTTTTTAAAGGGGACAGTACATGAGCACACACTGGGGAAAGTATTAACTTAATAAAAAAAAAAAAAAAAAAAAAATGAAGTAATCAAAATGAGCAAGATTATGTTGGTTAGAGGTTCTGAATGTTGGTTTTGATTCATTTTCGATTAACTGTCCAGCCCTTCCCGCTGTATAGCCTTGCAGCTGGCTGTTGTGTAGTTGGTGTGATGCTGTTGGTCATAGTGCTCTTTTTTTTTTACTGCTTCTGGGCTTTGTTTGCAAGAGCAAAAGTGTAAGCGGTCCTTTGTGATGCCAGCACCAAGAAATTGGAATTTGGTCACTCATTCCACTTCTGTTGCATTTATATTCAAAGGGGTATGTACTTTCTTACTTTTCTGGAAGTCAATGATTATTTCTTTTGTCTTGTTTACGTTCGGGGTTAGAACATTCTCAGAGTACCAAACTGTTAGTCTATGCACTTGGTGTCTGTAGGATGACTCTTCGTCTTTCTTTAGTTATTAGGCCAGTGATGGGGCTCTATGAAATCAATTTTCTTATTTCCTAAATTCCGTTTCATTTCTTCCTACATTCCGGTTAATCCTTTCTATTCTTCTGAATTCCACGTTTTATGTTATAATCATATTTATTCACCTAAAAGTGTCTAATTATGGAGTGGATGGGAAAAAAGAACAATGCAATAGGAAAAAATCTCACATTTAATGACTGTTATTCAACAAAGTGCTGCGTTCAGCAGAACATTTACTGCTTTGGTAAAACATTTACCTGTAAACAACAAAAAACATTCATTTTTATGCAAAAGAAAGAAACGTATGTATTTCACATTAGCATTGTCTGTGACCACTGCCCAGACATCATTGCAATATTGTAATGCATGTAATTCGCATTACATTCTTATAAGTATAATGTATTTTAATTTAATGGTGTGAATGCTATCTAAAGCTTCTGTCGCACAGCCTCCATATGCTGCTCGAACACACGGGGTAAGTGGATTTGACGGAGGCTACTCTTGCGTTCTGGCAGTACTCCTCCTTGTTTACAGTGCTTTACCAAAAACGGACGTAGCTTTTTCATTTTTTCTAAAGGAATGTCTGACTTGGCACACAGAGTAACAAAATCTTAAGTAAACTCACGTCTAGTTTCAGCTGATTTGTTTGCATGACCAAGACTTTGCTGGAGTGTGCGGTTTGCGCTAGTTTGCTTCTTGTCTCTGTCTCTGATGCGAGTCTTTGACTGTAAGTCGTTGTCACATGTGTTTTTGCAGGTCCAGTCTATCGTGTGCTGGCAAAACTTACGAAAGAGTTGTTCTCCTGATTCATAACAATCGTTTGGATATTGTTCTGCTCTATACTTAGCACTAAGAGTCGAATTCCATAATTTTTTTGAGGACTTCAGTGTTTCAGCGAGCCACTTCGCCATAGCTGACCGTTGACTTTTTTTCCTTTGAGTCTGTGCGCTTGTGTGTGTGGAAAGCAGAGTCCCACCTCAACAGGTAACACGTACAGGGGGCCGCAGCGGTCAACATTTATTAGAAACCATTGCTTTGCTTTGCCCACACACCGATATCAGCGAATTATACGGAATTCCGCGTTTTACAACGGATTCCCATTTAGTTATTGAATTCCGTGATTCCATCCGTGTTTTCCGCATCACGGAAATCATAGGGCCCTACAGTGACGGCTTTATCATCTGCACTATTGATGGAGTTATCTGGATACTAGGGAATTCAGTCCTGGGTATAAAGGATGGAGAGGATAGGTCTGATTGCTCAGTCCTGTGGAGCATCAGTATTTAGCGAAATTGTGGAAGAACTTAGATTACCCATTTTCACTGATTGAGGCCTGTAAGTCAAGAAATCCAGAATCCAATTGCACAGAGAAGTTATCAGACCTAGGGTGTGGAGTTTGGCTTTCATGGAGTGATGATGCTAAACTCAGAGCTGAAGTCCATACATTCTTCTCTTGCATGCATGTCTTTTTTTATCGATGTGGGTGAGCCGAAGTTGGAGATCAATGATGATTGTCCTCTGTGAATCTGTTGGAATGGTATGCAAACTGATGCAGATCTTGGGTGGCAGGAATACAGTTCCTGATGTGTGAAGGACCAGTAGCTCAAAACACTTCATTATCACAGAGGTTAGAGCTATTGCTCAGCAGTCGTTTAGGTACATTGCTGTGGATTTCTTGGGAACTAAGACAATTCATTAAGACACTTTATTGCAGACTCTTGGCATTCTTTGAAGGCTGCTGGGATTGCTGCAGGCAGAGGCTATTGGGATTGCTGCACTGAGAGAGTGGTGTACACTTGTGTTGTGTGTGTGTTGAAGGTATTGTTTGGGAGAATATTTGTGTGTTCTAGTGCTAGTACAGTTATGTGGGTGGCTATTTTTTTCGGCATGCATGACTGCACGGTTGTCCTTGTTAATAAACAGCACAAGTATTACCAACAGTGAGTTGCAACTGCAGTTGTTGCGTAAGTGCCATTTTCGCAACAAACACCCACGGGTCAATATTATCTAACAACGGTAACGTTAATTAGCGCTGGTAAAGGACAGTTGCTCCTGAGCTTTGCTCGTAACAAAGGGTGTACACTAGGGTGGGGTGAAAAAATCTAAATTTTCACATGAATTAACACATGAACATTGAACATGATGATCAGTGAACACTTGTTCAATGTTCATGTGTTAATAATACAAGTTTGAGACAAAGTTGAATTATACACAAAGAGCATACAGGTTGCAGCGTACAGAGTATTTTATTAGAAATGTGCAAACTTTAGCCGCAATGCGGAACCTTTAAATATTAACCAAGATGGATAAGATTTTGTAGACTTACTATACTGCTTAAGTAGTAACCTTTCCGCCCAATTCGAATAATTAACTCCCGGAAAAAAAATTCGCTCTAACATGGGAAATTACGAAACTTCGATCGCGTTGCAGAACCTGAAAATATTAACCTATTTCAAAGATATTTGGCACGTATAATAACGAGGTCCAGTGACAACTTTTCCGCACTATTGGAAATTGCTATTGGAAATTTTGATTTTTTTCACCCCACCCTAGTGTACACACTTTACAGAGATGGCATCACCTGAACTGACTGTGTCAAACCACTTTCTCATGCTTCCAGCTTTAGAGCCGGAATAGAATAAGGAGGCAGGTGGGCCCTTGGGCACCAAGGAGCCGCCTACCCCCAGGAGGAGGAAGGTTGTGGTAGTAGGGGATTCAATTATTAGAGGTGGAGACAGTTATGTGTGCACGCGTGATAGAGGTCCCGTATGGTGTCTTGCCTGCCTGGTGCCCAGGTAGGGGATCTTCCGGATCATGTGCACAGGCTTTTGGCCCCAGCTGGTGTGGATCCAGTGGTCATGGTGCATGTTGGCGCCAACAACATAGGCAAGGGCAGGAGGGCTGTTCTGCAGGATAAATTTTATAGAAGTTGCAGATAAGCTTAGTAGCAGAATTCTATGCAGAATTCATCCATGGTGGTATTCTCTGGAATACTTCCTGTGCCATGTGCAAGCCAAGCTAAGTTAGCTGAGATAAAAAAAATTAAATGTGTGGCTAAAAGGGTGGTGTAGGAAAGAGGGGTTCAGGTTTATGGGGCACTGGAGGATCTTTAGTAACAGGTGGGACCTGTTCAAGCCGGATGGGTTGCATCTGAACCAGAGGGGAACCAGTGTATTGTGAAGGCATACACTATACTGCCAAAAGTATTGGGACACCTGCCTTTACACACACATGAACTTTAATGACATCCCATTTTTAATACATGGGCTTTAATATGGAGTTGGCACACCCATTACACCTATAACAGCTTCAACTCTTTTGAGAAGGCTGTCCACAAGGTTTAGGAGTGTGTTTATGGGAATTTTTGACCATTTTTCCAGGAGACCATTTGTGAGGTCAGGCATTGATGTTGGACACGAAGGCCTGACTCACAGTCCCCATTCTAATTCATCCCAAAGGTGTTCTATTGGGTTGAGGTCAGGATTCTGTGCAGGCCAGTGAAGTTCCTCCACACCAGACTTGCTCATTCATGTCCTTATGGACCTTGCTTTGTGCACTGGTGCGCAGTTATGTTGGAAAAGGAAGGGGTCATCCCCAAACTGTTCTTACAAAGTTGGGAGCATGAAATTGTCCAAAATGGCTTTGAATGCTGCAGCATTAAGAGTTCCTTTCACTGGAACTAAGGGGCCAAACCCTACCCCTGAAAAACACCACCACACCATAATCCCCCCTCCACCAAACTTTACATTTGGCACAGTGCAGTCAGGCAAGTACTGTTATCCTGACAACCGCTAAACCCAGACTCTTCCATTGGATTGTCAGAAAGATAAGCGTGATTCATCACTCCAGAGAACACATCTCCATGCTCTAGAGTCCAGTGGTGGCGTGTTTTACACCACTGCATCTGCTCCTTTCATTGCACTTGTATGCAGCTGCTCGGCCATGGAAACCCATTCCTTGAAGTTCTCTACGCACTGTTCTTGAGCTAATCTGAAGGCCACACAAAGTTTGGAGGTCTACTGTAGCTATTGACTCTGCCGACAGTTGCTGACTTCTGCACACTGTGCGCCCCAGCATGCATTGACCCCGGTCTGTGATTTTACATGGCCTACCATTTCGTGGCTCAGTTGCTGCTGTTTCCAATTGCCTCCATTTTGTTATAATACCTCTAACAGTTGATCGTGGAATATTTATTAGGGAGGAAATTTCATGACTGGACTTATTGCACAAGTGGCATCCTATCATGGTACCACACTTGAATTCACTGAGCTCCAGAGAGCGACCCATCCTTTCGCAAATGTTTGTCGAAGCAGTCTGCATGCCTAGGTGCTTGATTTTATACACCTGTGGCTATGTAAGTGATTGAAACACCTGAATTTATTGATTTGGAGTGGTGTCCCAATACTTATTGGCAATATAGAGTATGTGTTGAGTAGTCCAGGAGTGTTTAAACTAGGGATTGGGGGGACAGGGAGGTTAGTTAAGAATATGGGTGGGGGGAGATGGAAAGCCCCAAATTATAATGAAAGTGGGCACTGTAAAAGGCCTACCCTTTGCTGTCTACTTAAATGCTAGGAGTATTAGAAACAAAATTTATGATTTAGAGCAGGGGTGTCAAACTCCATTCCTGGAGGGCCGGAACCCCGTGTAGCTTAGTTCTTGCCTTGCTCCCACACAAATGATTCAGCTCAAGAGCGTGTGATAATTAGCACAAGGAGTTGAATCAGGTGTGTTAAATGAGGGAAAACCCAAAAAATGTGCAGGGCTCTGGCCCTCCAGGACTAGAGTCTGACACCCCTGATTTAGAGGCTTTTATTCCTTGAGACTAAAAAATAATATTAGACTTGCTAAGAGGAATGTCGAATGGGAGATTGCATTGGAGACCAAGGATTTTAAAAGTTTAAAAGGACATTAAAAGTTTCTTCCAGTATTTTAGCTACAAAATAGCTTTAAAAGCTGAAATCACTAATCTGCAGGATAGTAAGGTCCTTGTAATTGAAAATGAAATTGATATAGTTAATGAGTTTAATGATTGTTTTGCATGGGTATTCACTGTAGAGGACACGAATAGCATACTGACTCTTATTACTAATCCAGTGTCGTCATATATATAACTGAAGCTGATGTGCTACAAAGCTTAGCTACGCCCAAAATAAATAAATTGCAGGGCCCTGATGACATCTTACCTATAGTTTTAAAAGACATGAGGGATATCATTTGCCGACCTTTAACTTTACTATTTCAGAAATCCTTATCTGCTGGTGTGGTACCTTCTGATTGGAAACATGCTAATATAACGCCCATATTCAATAAAGGGGGTAGAAGTAATCCAGCAAACTATAGGCCAATCAGTTTAACTTGCATGTTTGTAAATAATTTATTGTTGGTTATTGAGAAAACAATATTTTTTTTTATTTAACAAAGGAATATTTCAGTTGATAAAGAATGGGGAAAATAATTTTTTTTTTGGTAATAATTTGCTTCATTTTATTTTTTTTCTCCAAAAATATGGTGGGAAGATTGGTTCCAAATCGTGAACCCAGTATTGTGAATCAAATCAAATTATGAATTGGGTGAATGTCTATTGATTAGTTGCTTATAGGCTGTAGTAGTGTAATATGGTCTGATTATCTGAAGTGGGGACAGTGTCGTACTCCGTAGCCATCTTTCATAGTAGTATTTACATGCATTGTCATTTATTTGCTGATGGATTTCCTGCAACACATTAGCAGTAGCATCAAGGAGTATATAAAATGCTGCTATTACACTGGTGAAGTTATCCATTTTATCTGCCGAGAGACAATTTATATATACACAAATGTAGCACAGTTTGGTGAGGCTTTTGGCTGCTGCATGCATCCACGATGTCATTTTGGAAAAACTGGTCAAATTTGACTAGTCATTCTCCCAGAAATGCCCAACCCCACTATGTTCTAGTTGTCGTAAATCACATGATCGATTCACCCAGGTGATTATTGCATAATTTTGACATAAATGTCTGAGTACATTGGATTTGACCCCTTTATATGAAATGACAAGTGTGATCTTTGAACTACATATGTTTTTGTAGCTTTGGTTGTGTAGACTTCATACATTTATGGGCAATGCATATTTTTATGTCTGAGTAACACGAAGGACTGCCGACCAGTAGCAAAATGTCTGAGGAATACATTTGATAAGGCAACATATTTTCACCACTGTCTTTGAAACTTTCCCTCCAGGGAGAAGCTGGTGACCCTCCATCTGATTCCATCAATCACTTGCTGTCCCCTGCACCACCAAGCTTAGAAAACATTTCCTCCCTGGACATCACCAATGAAGAGGATCTCCCTACTGACCCCAGCAACTCTTCAGACACACAGGAAGAAAGTGAGTATATATTACCAAAATACCCGCATCTGGCTTGAAATAAAGAAACCATTCACTGATAACATATGGTGTGGCCCTCTGACTTATATATACTGAACATAACTTTAAAACCACATTGATTATCTCATTATAATGGTGTCTGTCAAGGGTGCCATTATATATTAGGCAAGTGAACAGTCACTTCTTGAAGTCAATGTGGAAGCAGGAAAAATGGGCAAGCCTAAGGATCTCAGCGACTTTAAAAAGGACCTAATTGTGATGGCTAGATGACTGGGTCAGAGCATCTCCAGAATGGCAGGTTTTGTGGGGTGTTTATGGCACGTAGTGTCAGTACCTACCAAAAGGGGTCCAAGAAAGGCCAATCAGTAAACTGGAGATAGGATCATGGGTGCCCAAGGCTCCCTGATGTGCGTGGAGAGCGATGGCTAGCCTGTCTGGTCCAGTCCCACAGGATAACTACTGTAACACAAACTATGAAAAAATTAATGCTGGCTATTATAAAAATGTGTACGAACACACAGTGCATTGCAGTTTATGGGGAGTCATCAATGCCATCATTAAGATGCTCATTCAGATAGAAGACATGCAGGCAGAACATACACATTTGTGTCTCATTCGGGATGGAGACATGCACATGAAACGTTATCTGGATAACTGAGTACGTAGTCTGCATTTTTCTCCAGTGGTGAGTCTCCAAATTTTCAGTTTCACATGTTTTTGTCTGAAATCATCAAATAATCTGAGTTTTATCTGTTCTACTCTATAATAAATAAAATCACTGTCATCAAGAATTGGATTCTCAAGGTAGTGGGCTGTGTTTTAAGAAAGTTTGCAATACTGTCCAAGAAATCTTGATGAAGCTCTTGGAATATGTAACAATGAACATGTTATTAATAATAATTGATACTTTATTAATCCCCATAGGGAAATTTATCTTTTTTACACCTCCCTCAACTTGCTCTTTGCAGAGTAAGTTGTCCGTGAAGGGCTACCACCTGTAGCGGCGGCCAGGGAGCTGGGGATTTAGGGCCTTGTTCAAGGACCTGCAGACGTGCTGAGGCTGGGTTTTGAACCGGCGACCTTGTAATTACAAGCACACAGGTTTAGCCCACTGAGCCACACGCTGCCCCAGATTAGCTAGTGCAGTATCCAAATCTCGCTCCCAGAGACGCACCAGCCCAAAGAATTTCATTCAAACCTTTAACATAAATACAATTAAGTAATAAATGTGTCCAGCCTTTTATGGGGATATTGGAATGAAAATCTGACTGATGTGCCTCCAGGGCTGAAAACACGAATATTATGCAATAAACCAATAGAAATGTTGGATGGATGGATGGATGGATAGATGGATTATCTAAAAAAATCTCATTTCATATAACATTTCTTCTGCTGTCAAAAATAAATACATCCAAGGTTGTGAAGGATTAAACCTTTGACCAGTTGCACTGAAATTTATACCGTCAGTTTTAGTATGTTACTTGTATAGACGCTGTTTAAACGTTAGTAAATTAAATAAATCTCTATTACGTTCACCACCTACCTAAACATTGTTGCAGGCTAAGTACACCCCTTCATGGCAAGGGGATTCCTCGATGGCAGTGACCTCGTTCAGCAGGATAATGCAGCCTGGCACACTGCAGAAATTGTTCAGAAACGGTTTGAGGAACATGAAAAACAGTTCAAGGTGTTGACTTGGTTTCCAAATTCCCCAGATCTCAATCCAATTGAGCATCTGTGGGATGTACTGGATGTATAAGTTCAATCTATGGAGGCCCCACCTCACAGCTTAAAGCACTTAACCCTTTGGGGACGACGGCATCGGTGATGCCGCGTATCTTTCTTGTCTATTTCCGTTATATATTAGACAGGCAGTTTTACATTTACATTTACAGCATTTAGTAGACGCTCTTTCCCAGAGCGACTTACAACAGTGCTATGTAGTCCATGACTGTTCTTCGATCTATAAGCTAGACCTAAATTCAACAACTGTCATTGAAACCAAAGTTACCACTAAGTACATTCTATGAAAAACTTTAGGGAAAAAATTACAAACATTGTTTGGTATTTGTTTTTTTTTAATGGAGAGAGTGGACAGTAAGGGGGTATTACTCTCCTAGGCACTCTTTCAAGAGGTGTGTCTTCAGGCGACATTTGAAGACAGCAAGGGACTCAACCGTTCTTATGGCAAGAGGAAGTTTTAAAGTTAAGGCTGGTCACTGTGATCTGTGTATAAGCAATAGTGTTGATAATGTGTCAGCTTTCACTGAGTCTGTTTTTCACTGGGAGCTATTGATTACTTTTGTCTGTTTGCCAATGGGGCTCAATTTCCAAATGATTTGAAATGACAAAATTGTGTTAGTCCTGTAAGCTGCCTCCACTTCTGTCCATTTTCTCTTATCCAGTGCAGGACATTCTAGAGCCAGTTGTAGAAAGCACACGGCAGAGGACACACAGTGGACACACTTGCATACTCAAATACACATCAAGGGGAATTTAGAGCCAACAGTTGAATGGCATGTGTACTTGCAGAACCTGGTGCAGGATTTACATTCCTAACCCTCCAAAATATGATAACTGCTTAGTCACAGTTGATATTGCTGCATTGCAGTTGTCTGCAGCTTGAGTGTTTCCAGGTTTTACCATCCATTCTGCTTTTGATGATGGTCCTGTGTCTGTGGCCGTTTCCATCCTCCAGGTGAGGTTGAGTCCTTCTGTGCCGATTTAAGTGGCCGGCTGCATATCAACACAGTGATCCGCATGGGCGTGGACAAGCTGCATGACTTGCTCTTCTCTGCAGACACACACTTCATTCAGCACCTTTTCTCCCAGCGCCAGTTTACAGGTACATGCCATCTGCTACACTTTCCTTTACTCCTCCTCCTCCACCACAATTATGTCTCCTCTATTCTCTCTCGTATAAGTAATAAAACCCTTTTTTCACTAGAACAGGCTGACATTAAGGAGGTATTATTAATTGTGTGTACGTCTTACCACACTAATTGACAGTAATTCATTGAATTCCATTCAACACATTTCTATTGTTCCTGTAACCTGTGACAGAAAATAGCTGCATCATGTGATCCATGTGGTTGTGATCTGCAAGGTTCGTAATGCTCCTGCTTATGGTCTCTGTGTGCCACTCAGACCTTAGGGTGCAGCAATGGCAGCAGGATAGCAGCAGTGGGAATGCAAGCCGTGTGCTGAATTATACTATTGCCATCAATAACCCCCTTGGGCCAAAGACTGCCCGGGTTATGGAGACACAGGTCAGTGTTCATGCTTCTGTTGCTCTCGTACACAATAAGAGTAATAATGTTGACACTATCAGAGCAGTTTCTTTATGTAGAGAATGGATTTAAATGTGGTCAGTGATTTTTAAATGCAAATTTAAAGCACGGTAAAATGAGGTTGACAAAAAAGTAATTGTAGTTCTTAGCAGTTTCATTCATACCGTTGGCTTGCTGTCCTCAGACTCAGTACAAGAGCAGCATCCAGGGAGAATGCTATGTAGTGGACTCGGAAGTCATAACCTCAGGTATCCCATACCAGGATTACTTCTTCACTGTACACAGATACTGCCTAACCTCCATCAACCGGCACAAGAGTCGCCTCAGGTACTTTCCTCCTCGGTGCCCATGTCTGGGGGGAGGTACTGATGAAGGGCCCACTACATGCTTCTTCGTTTCTCTCGCCCTCTGTACAGGGTGTCCTCAGATATCTGCTATAGGAAGCAGCCCTGGAGCCTGGTTAAAGCCCTGATAGAGAAAAACACCTGGAGTGGCATTGAAGAGTACTACAGGCACATGGGTGAGAGCACAGCTCACTGTAAGCACAGCCCTGTCAGACACTGGGCTTCACTAGCTCTTCTCCTCTATTTTATTTAATTTTTATTAAATTTTATTTTGATCATACCAGAGACTGATTTGACATCTGCTCCTAGTGCTGCCCATATACTGCTGTCTTTGTGTGTCTGTACATATGTTTGTGTGTGCATGTGTTTGTGTGTTCCTATGTATGTATGTCTGTGTGTGTGTATGCGTGCATCAGAGGTGGCAATTTCAGTTCCAGAAAGTAAAATTCCAGACCAGGATTTTGTTTCAACCAACCAGCTGAGCGTAAAGAGTCACAGTCAAATAGTACTCAAGTGGTTGGTTG
>JAODKC010000309.1:0-14454 GCA_026777985.1 Mormyrops attenuatus
ACAGTAAGACCTGAAACATTTTTACATCCATAGTTGATTATTTTGTATGCTTTTTCTAATTAAACTGCTTTATTTACTGTAATAATTCATAAGTTTTAGTTGATGTGTTTTGCCGCTTGTGTTACAGTGTACATATTTTTGGATATTGTATGCTTGTGTGCCGTGGTTACCTAATTGGTTCTGTGATTCTGCAGTTGCTTTGGTTGTGGGGGATGGTCTCTCCTATTCAGTATGAAGGTGTGGCTGAGGGTGGAGGACTCTTAAGGACAACCCCTGGAGCAGGAGTGAACCATGTGCTGCCATGACAGGAGGGGGGAGTTGGGGTTTAGTTGTATTTTGCTTTGTTAAATTGTAGGTAGTGTTCATTTGGTTTACCCCTTGTGTGTTAATTGGTTTGGCCAAACCACTATATATGTTCCCTCATGTTTCCTTATAAGAAGGTCAGTTTGTTTCAGTTACCATTTGCTTTGTAATGTTAAGTTTGTTGGGTTTTTTTTTTTTTTTTATACCTCTTTTATGGGCTCTGTCATTAAGGTCTTGATTTTTGTCATTGTCTGTATTTTTGGGGTCAATAAAGACCTATTTTCTTTAGTTAAGTTCCTGTGTTTGTGTTGCCTTACTGTTTGGTCCCTCACAATTGGTGGCAGCAGTGGGATCATTCAGTGGAAGACACAGGGTTTTCTTTTTGGATTTTTGTTATGTTTTATGCCCTCTCTTCCCCTCCATCGAGGAAGAACGGTTTGTGGAGGAAGAAGTAGGAAAGACCAAGGAGCACTGGTGAGCTCACAGACTCCACAGGGGAGGCTAGCTGGGAGTGAAGAGGTGGAGCAGGCCCGAACCTCCCCGCCACCAGATCCCCTACCAGCAGATGAGCCACTGGATTTGGAGGAGCCTCATCTCCCTCAGCCGCAAGCTGGGGCTATGGCTGCAACCATCAATCCAGCTATGAGTGTGGCAAGTCAATATCATCCATATTGCAAGCCCAGGTTAAAAAAATTAACTGATGCTGATAATATCGAACATTTTCTCACTGCATTTGAAGCATGCAGGTGGCCAAAAGTGGATTGGATTTTTCATTTAATGCCATTGCTGACTGGGAAAGCTAGAGGTGCATATGGATGTTGATGATGCCCTGGACTGCGACAAGGTAAAAAATGCCATTTTTTATAAGTATGAAATTAATTCAGAGACCTATAGGCAGAGGTTTCGCTCCCTGGAGATTTACCCTGATGAACGCCCCAAGGAACTGTATGCAAGACTTAAGGAGCTTTACGGGAAGTGGATACAGCCGAAACAATTTGTTACCTCTGTGGAAGAGAAGGACACCCAAAACCTATGTGTCCTAAAAATTCAGCTAAGACAACACAAATATGTTTGGTGCCGCGCCGTCATGCTGAGTCTGAGTTCCAGAGTAGCATGTCTGTTAAAATGGTATATATTGAAATTAATGGGACAGCTTTAAAGGCCTTGATTGATATGGGAAGTGATCAGACCCTCGTAAACAGGAAGTTTGTTCCGCCTAATGTTGTCAACACCGGGGACACCATGCCTATCTGTTGTGTACACGGGGATGAGAAAAGGTATCCAACAGCGGAAGTGTACATAAAAATAGAGGGTGTAACTTACCTTGTGAACATTGGGGTGGTGGATAACCTACCTTATCCAGTGGTGTTAGGTCGAGACATTCCTGTGCTTTTTGATTTGTTGGAGCCAGACGGAAGCCAAAAATGTAATGTTGCTGTTACCAGACCACAGGCTAAAAGGTCCTTTGAGTGCCTGGAGGGACTCCAGGCTCTACCCTTCTACAATGGTGAGTTGAAGATCCTGCTTGGGAAGTCCCAGAAAACCCGTCGTCAGAGAAGAGTGGAGAAATTCCAACACATAGTTGTGAAACCTCTAACCAACACTGATCCAGAGCTGTTTTCAGGGTTTCAGGTGCCAGCCAATATCATTGATATGCAGAGAACTGATCCATCTTTGATATCTCTGTTTAAGGAAGCAAAGGAGAAGGAGCCAGGGATTGGACTGGATTGCATTGAGGGCTTTATTTTACAAAATTGCATTCCCTATCAGCAGTGGGGGTCAGTATGGCAGCTGGTGGTTCCCCAAGCAGTTAGAGATACAATACTTGCAGTGGGGCATTCTGTTCCCTGGGCTGGCCACCTAGGTAAACATAAGACCACAGCGCATATTCAACATCATTTTCATTGGCCCAGCTTGCGGAGAGATGTTGCTCAGTTTTGCAGAAGTTTCCCCCAGTGCCAAAGGACATCATCTAGCATTTCCCCCAGAGCACCACTCCAGTCATTACCCATTATTAGTACTCCCTTTGAACGCCTGGGGATGGACATTGTTGGTCCAGTTCAAAGGAGTAAGGCAGGAAACTGTTATATGCTGGTTATAACAGATTATGCAACCAGATGCATTCCATTGAAGTCCATAAAAGCAAAATTAGTGGCTTTCTGTTTAGTGCACTTCTTTTCAAGGATGGGCTTTCCTCTGGAAATTTTAACTGATCAGGGTACTAATTTTATGTCTACCTTGTTGAAGCAGGTTTATCAGTTAATCGGCATCAGGAGTTTGAGGACTATGCCGTACCATCCCCAAACTGACTGATGTAGGCAACAGGATGATGATCACCCAGAGGTCCCTGTAGAAGCACTGCCCCCAAACCCGTATCAGAAGCATCTGTTTGTAATATAAAATGGTCATCAAAATTTGGACTATACAGAACAGGATTCTTACTCAATGATTGCCGGATCTCCTGAAAGGCTTCCACAGCCTCCTCCGTCCACTGGACCTGATTAGGATGCTGGGAAACAGTCAGGTCAGTGATCTTAGCTGCCCTGGCAGAAAACTGTGGTATAAAGCGATGATTAAATCCCACCATGCCCAGAAAGGATTGAAGTTGTTTTTTTGTTTGTGGCAGAGGACACGACTCTATAGCATGGATCTCGCTAACGGCCGTATCACCCCACCTTCAATAATATGGCCCAGATAGTCTGTTTCAGCAGCAGCAAAAACACACTTTGCAGGATTCACCGTTAGCCCAGCAGAGTTAAGACGGCCCAGGACTGTGCCTAAATGTCCAAGGTGTTCCTCCCAATTGGTACTATAAATGACAATGTCATCCAAGTAGGCTGCCGCAAACCCACTGAGATCACGGAGTACCTGAGCTACATCAGTTGGCCATTAAATGGGCACTGGACTCCTTCAGATACTATCTCCTGGGTAGAGAATTCACCCTGGAAACAGATCATAAAGCATTGCAGTGGATGGATAGGATGAAGGACACTAATGGAAGGATCACCCGGTGGTATCTAGCACTGCAACCGTTTTGTTTCAATGTTCAGTATATTCTGGGCAAGGATAACCTTACAGCAGATTATCTCTCCCGCTGTGCCAGCAAGAGTTCTGAAGGGGGGGGGCGGTGTGTGTGATGGCTACAGCTACACCGTAAGACCTGAAACATTTTTACATCCATAGTTTGATTATTTTGTATGCTTTTTCTAATTAAACTGCTTTATTTACCGTAATAATTCATAGGTTTTAGTTGATGTGTTTTGCCGCTTGTGTTAGATACAGTGTACATATTTTTGGATATTGTATGCTTGTGTGCCATGGTTGCCTAATTGGTTCTGTGATTCTGCAGTTGCTTTGGTTGTGGGGGATGGTCTCTCCTATTCAGTATGAAGGTGTGGCTGAGGGTGGAGGACTCTTAAGGACAACCCCTGGAGCAGGAGTGAACCATGTGCTGCCATGACAGGAGGGGGGAGTTGGGGTTTAGATGTATTTTGCTTTAAGTTGTAGGTAGTGTTCATTTGGTTTACCCCTTGTGTGTTAATTAGTTTGGCCAAACCGCTATATATGTTCCCTCATGTTTCCTTATAAGAAGGTCAGTTTGTTTCAATTACCGTTTGCTTTGTAATGTTAAGTTTGGTTTTTTTGACCTCTCTTATGGGCCAAATTTTTGGGGTCAATAGAGACCTATTTTCTTTAGTTAAGTTCCTGTGTTTGCGATGCCTTACTGTTTGGTCCCTCACACTCTGTTCCCATGTGTGTGTCCTTCTGTGTGTGTCCTTCTGTGTGTGTGTGTCCTTACACACATTTTCATTACATTTGGCAAATCTTCAGTACCTAAAATTATAAGCATATGATGCTAAATGGTAATATTTCCACCAAATACATCCAGAGTTGCTTCTTGTATTTTCCTTGGTTCACATCGTTTCAACTCATAGACACACCATTTAAATGACACAGTAAGCCTAAATGACCCTTAGTATCTGCAGGCATGCCCCTCCTTGCACGCAGGAGCTTCCAGGATGGGCTCTGCATCACCAAGACCATATCCACACTATGTGTCTCACTATTATGCAAAAGGCTGTCACAGTGCGGGAAGGACAGAGGCAAGGCAGGCATCAGGGAAAAATAAAGTGGTTTATTGAGACCAAAACACAACAGGAAAAGTAAAGTAAACAGAGCACAAGGGGTCGAAACTAGGCAGGGAAAAACTAGGGAGACACACGGGGCGCTGGGTAAATGAAGGGGGCACAAGGAGTCAACATAATATTACAATAACCAGACTGGAGAGATCAGGACGAGGATACACTATATACACCACAGATGAGGGAGCAGACGAGGGGCACCTGGGATCATCCATATGAGAGCTGAAACAAGAGGCAGGGTTAAACGAACAGGTGTGGGCGGGGAGGAACCAAGCAGCCGGAGGGAACCCCGGTGGGCAGAAGGCAGGAGCCGCAAGGGCAGCTGGCAACCGCGAGGTCGGAGCCGTAGGGGCCCTCGGCGATTGCAAGGGCAGAGCCGGAGGGAACATCAAAGGGGGCGAGGACGAAGGTGGATGGACTGCAGGAGGAGGCGAGGAGGAAGGCGAAGGGGACACTGGCGGAGGGGAGGAGGGAACAGAAGCCGCAGCAGGCAAAGGCGCAGCCACAGCTGGGAAAGTCGCAGGCGAGCGACGAGTTGGAGCCGGGGGGCCTGCAGGAGACCGATGAGGCATCAGAGGCAGGGCCACAGCTGTCTGACAAGGTACCGCAGGCAGCGCCGCAGGCGATCACCGAGCTGGAGCCAGGAGGGTCGCAGGTGACCGCCGAGCAGGAGCCGGAGGACCTGCAGGCGACCGCCAAACCAAAGCCAGGGGGACCGAAGGCAAGCCAGGGGGCAGGGCGCGTGGGACCCGACCCCTGCACAGGTGTCCTCTCCCTCTTTGGGGCACAGAGAGATGAGGTCCTGGCTGGGATCTGCCAAGCTGGGGTGGTAGCTGGGGTGACCCACCGGAGGAGTTCAGAGGGGCAATCAGGGAAATACCCAAGGGGTCCAACTCGAGCTCCTCTTCCAATTCCACTAGAGAGGGAGGAGCGGTGTTCTGACAATCAGGGACCTCCTCGGGGATGGAGCAGGGTCAGGAACCAGGGGGACTGGAGCTGGAGGGTAAGGAGCCAGGGGGACTGGAGCCAGAGGGACAGGAACCACGGAGGGCAAAGCAGGAGCCGCTGGGACAGGAACCACGGAGGGCGGAGCAGGAGCCACCGGCACAGGAACCTCAGTGGGCAGACCAGGAACCGCCGGCACAGGAACCTCGGGGGGTGGTGCTGGGGGTTGCGCCGCCTTTTTTGGGAAGTTGGAGACCCGCTGGATGGCATCCCCCGTTGACCTGGCCCCTTTAAAGGCCAGACGCGTCCCCAGAAAGGGGCAAGTTGCTGACACAGGCAGTGCAGCGGTGGCGATGCGGGCTTTGGGTGCCCGCTTGGGTGAAGTTGCGGCGGTGACGTCAGGCGTGAACACTGCTGGATTAAGAATTGGGAGGGGTTCCTCCCGACTCACTGCAGGGGAGGCAGCGGAGACCATGACGGCTCCCAGGATGACCTCCGGCGCTTCCTGCCGTATTTGTTTTTTCCGCTTTCTCCTCCCTGCAGCTTTCGACGGAGTCTGGGGCACTTCGGGTAGCTCCGACAGCGAACCACAGGGCAATCCACTGTCGACTCCGCTACCCTAGGTTTTCGCGCACCTCCTCCGCCAGGATATCTCTGCTCCGGGTGGCTAGACCCAAGCCACGGGATCGTCATGGACCTCGGGCTGATTTAACCAGTACAATACCTCGTCGACAAGACCAAGGTATTCCATCTCGGTCAGGCGAGGCATCTTCGTTAGGAGTCTTTCATTCTGTCACACCATGGGCCGGGGAAGCAGGAGCAGGGAGATGGAGAATCGGGGAATACGGGGTTTAATCAAAAGACAATCAGGGGCAACAGAACAGGCAACAAACTCAAAATGACATTGAGACTTCAATGGCTGGACTAGGGAAACATACTCTGACGCAGACTTAAATACACAGGACAGAAAACACCAGGTTAACGAGGGGGCATGGCACACAGGAGGATCGTATGAGCAGGGCATGACAATATAATCCCAAACTGTACTGTTCAGTGATGTGATGCTGAGCAACTGTTTATGGACCTGACTGAGGGAGCATGGGTTAGGTCAAGAATGATAAACCTCATCTTCTCAGTCTGAGACGCCAGCAGGGAGGTGGTGGTGTGATGTGTTGGGCTGGAATAATTGGTGGTGTGCTGGTTGGCAATTGGGGAGCTCCTGAAGGTGTACATTTGACTGCAGATGATAATGCTCCATCACATGCTGCCAGGAAGGCAGAAGAGTACTTAATGAAACTGGGCTCCAACAATTGCCAGAACCCCTGTTAATGACACTTTTTCTGAGGCCTTAATGTGCTCTACAGGATCACCCCAGGGCTGCGTTTTGTTGCCTTTGTTATTTGTGTCTACACCAATGACTGTCAGAGTGTGTTTGAGTCAGGGCATACAATCAGGTTTGCTGATGATTCTGTGATTGTTAGTCTCCTGCAGGATCATAAGGTGGGGCATGGTCCAATTCTGGACAATTTTATCAAGGGATATGAAGATTCAAACTTGCAACTTAATGTCTCTAAGACAAAAGAGATGCTAATTGATTTTCATCTAATTCCTTCTGTAACAAAGCCAACATTTATCAATGACATACCTATAGAGACAGAAAGCCAACATGAGTACACTGCTCAAAAAATTAAAGGAACACTTTTTACTCAGAGTATAGCATCAAGTCAATTCAATTTCTGGGATATTTATCTGGTCAGTTAAATAGCAGAGGGGGTTGTTAATCAGTTTCAACTGCTTTGGTGTTAATGAAATTAACAACAGTTGCACTAGAGGGGCAACAGTGAAATGACCCCCAAAACAGGAATGGTTTAATAGGTGGAGGCCACTGACATATTTCTCTCCTCATGTTTTCTGGCAGTTTTTTTCACTAGTTTTGCATTTGGCTATAGTCAGTGTCACTACTGGTAGCATGAGGCGATACCTGGACCCTACAGAGGTTGCACAGGTAGTCCTACTTCAATATGTGCCATTGCCAGAAGGTTTGCTGTGTCTCCCAGCACAGTCTCAAGGGCAAGATTCCAGGAGGCAGGCAGTTACTCTAAGAGACTGGGCCGTAGAAGGTCCTTAACCCATCAGCAGGACTGGTATCTGCTCCTTTGTGCAAGGAGGAACAGGATGAACACTGCCAGAGCCCTACAAAATGACCTCCAGCAGTTCACTGGTGTGAATGTGTCCTACCAAACAGTCAGAAACAAACTTCATGAGGGTGGCCTGAGGGCCCAATGTCTTCTAGTGGGCCCCATGCTCACTGCCCGGCACTTCGGAGCTCGACTGGCATTTGCCATAGAATACCAGAATGAAATGAATTTTTGGGAAAATTGACTAGCCTGCAGCATCATATTTTCACTTTGATTTTCAGGGTGTCTTTGAATTCAACCCTCTTCAGTTGATCATTTTAATTTCCATCAAACAATGTGGCATCCTTTTGTCCCTAACACATTACCTAGTCCAAATCAGTATAGATATCCAGCATGATTTTAGTTTGTTTTAAGGGTGTTCCTTTAATTTTTTTGAGCAGTGTACTTGTGTCACCTTCCAACCCGGGGAAGCAGGAGCAGGGAGACGAAGACTCGGGTAACGAGGGATTCATTGGGGCAAACAACACGGAACAGCAAGGCACAACAGGTAGCGATGTTAAATGACATTACAATGACCGGACTGGGGAAACAGCCTTTAATGTGGACTTAAATACAGAGGACTAAGGACAGGAAACAACTCAAAACAGCAGATGACCCGGGGATTCCACATGAGGTTAACGAGGGGGCATGGCACATATTCCAATATGGACTTGATCTGCAAAAAGACCAACCAGAGATTGTTTTTTCTGAGAAAACTGAGGGGTTCTAATGTAGATAGATGGCTCTTGAAAATGTTTTACTCCTCTTTTATTGAGTCAATTTTAACTTTTGCAATGATTTGTTGGTTTGGGAACCTCAGCATGGTTAACAAAAATAGGTTAAGGAAGATTGTTAAATTTTGCCAGAAGACTATTGCCACTACCTTAAATACTCTTGACCATGTGTATCATTTGGAGGGCAAAGGTCATAATGACAGATACTGAACACCCTCTTCAGGCTCCTGCTTCCAGCCATCAGGGTGGAGGTACACTTTTTCTTGGAGGGCCAAATCAAATAGGTTTCTGAGATAATTTGTTCTGGCAGTTTTCAGGTTTTTAAACAAGCTGTAGGTTTTTGGTAGGGCCTATATACATTTTGATAGGTCTAATTCATTTGTACTGTTTCATATTGAATTCCAATTGTAATAAGATGTCATGTTTTTTAAATTTTATCATTATTATTTTTTCAAATTTATATATCTTACTACATATGTGTTGGTTGTTTTGACTGCTGCCTACAAACCAAACTGCCCCTCGGGGACAATAAAGCCAGTTGAATCTAATCTAATCTGCTGTAGTGACCAGCATATTGCCTGGTTTGAATCCCATTGAGAACATATGTGGCACTAACACCCAACAAATTTATGTCTCTGGATTGCCCAATTTCACTTTGTCTCGGACGGCCCTCTACATGCTTCTGGCACCCGGGGGGGGACGGGGGACGGAATGTCACCTAATTGGTCAACCAGCCCTGACCACCTTCATGAGACTACTGTCCTCCTTGTTAGTTATTGAAAAAGGTTGGATGCATTGTCGTAAAATAAGTCATGGTACCCTTTTAAGACAATTCATTTTAAAAATAGGTTAGTCAGGTCAGGTCAGGTCAGGTTGGGGAGCATGCGCTGATGCAGCGTGTTGCCGCACCCACCACACAGAGAAACTCCACAGGATCCCGGCTGGCAGCGCCCCAGGCAGATACACGGTCCAGTCCCACCCTCCAGAAATGGCCAACCATCTGCCACAGCCAGATGTTACGTAGGCGTCCCCTTGGTCTGGTCCAGCTGCTCGGATCCTCAGCAATGAGGATCCTACGAGCCGGATCACCCTCAGGGAAGCGCACCACATGGACGTAGTGCCGTAACTGATCAAGAAATGAAATATTAATTTATATGTTTCAAGCATACAGATACATCTAACTTGGCGTCTTCAGAGAGATTTAATATAAACTAGATGATGTGTTTGGCACAGTGGGACAGGGCCTGTGGGCTCTGTATTTCTACCAGTAAAACCAATACATAGCACTGGGAAAGACAGCCAAATGTTTTGTTTTGCTGGACTTTCATTTATGTGATCTTTTTTTGTTTTGTACAGTACACATCATTCTGTCTCATTGCAGTAAATAAAGTTGTGTAAGAGGTTTAATTTCAACAGCTATTATTTACCACAGACTTCCCGACAATTAGACTAAGGACATCTTAACTGAAGAAAAAACTGAAAGTGGATACTGTAGTGTGTAATATGAGAAGGTGCTTTGGGCACAATTATATATGCACTATTCTCCTTCACTGTCACTGTAAATTGTGTATAAGCCTAGTAGGAATGCAGTGTTTAGTCCTGTGTACACCCTCCCCTTCTCTTACATTCCAGCCTTTAGCACTATTGTCATTACACTTTTCAGGAATACCTACCCATGATGCCCTGTATCTGTCCCAGAAGCCATCTGCCACTCCTCAGCTGTCCTAGCCCTCCTTCCCAAACCTGCTGTCTTACCATCCAGAGGATTACATGTGTGGGGATTCTATTTATTATTAGTGGAGCTTTGAGAATTTTTTTTCCTTTTTTTTAGATTCTACTTTACCTATTTATATCTGTTATTTTTTCTGTATTCTGTATATTTAAACTGGTAACACTCAAAAAGAGATTACGTAAAAAATTCCTTGATAAAAATAAATATAATAAAACACATAAATATTCATATTCTTTTTTCGTATAACTTCCTCACAGAAAAATGTAGTGTAATATTATTGAATTATGGTTTAAAACATGAATGATTTTCTTTTAGTCAATAGATTAAATAGATAGTATAAATAGTAATTTTAAAGAATTTTCAACTTGGAACTGTAGTTCCGTCAAAGCATAATTTCTGTGCAAAATCAAGTAAATATATAAAAAAAGTTTTTCAGTTGTAAATACCTGTAATTTATTAGGTTTACACATAACCTGGATCTTAAAATGAAACAACTTTGGTCTGTCTGAACTAAACTATTTAATAAATCATGAAATAAACAAATGCATTGAAAAAAAATAAATGACAGCAAGAAAAAAATGGGTCAAAATAGGAGAGTAAAGGTGAGGTAGACAATTATACCAAACATGAAGATTAAACAATAACAATTAACTTGCTATAAAAAAAACAACCAGCCAAGATCCAACATGAGAGCAACCTTTACAAACAGAAAGACTATCGACAGTACAAGAAATAAAATAAAGGGACAGCTAAGTAACAAATCAGGAAAATGCAAGAGACACATGGGAGCTCTGGACGGATCCTGGTGGCGATGTTATGTAGTTGCCCTCATGCCACCTCATGTCTGCAGTCATACACTGTCCATCACTGTCCTTTCCATCACTCTGTTCCTTTCCAGCTACCTCTTTCTGTGCCTTTTCTCACTTTCTCTGCCTCTTTCTGAACCACAAAACTCAGCCCTCACTCTATTTCTGTCTCTGGAAGCATGAGGGTCAGTAACAATCTCCATGAAAGAAATTGGACATAATATATTAGACAGACAGAAACATCTATTGTCTATCTCTTATCTCATTCCTATTATTTTTTATACCCTCCTTTCCCATCATTATTTACTCCAGATTTCGCAAATGCCTGCACACTCACCCGACTGTTGTACCTTGGTAGGACAATGTGTCCGTGTTGGTAGCTGGGTAGGTTTGTGAGGGTCGACCTGGTCTAACAGGGGTTATTTGCAGGTCAAATTCTGGAACTGGGACATGGCCATCAAGCTGAGCTAATTCTGCTTGGAATTGGAAGTCCACAATCCCAGCATCAAAGGAGTCTCCTGCCACATTAATAGAGGTACATATCCTGTTACTAAGAGACAGAAAAACACTGTCTTTTATGATGCACGTGGTGCAATGAAAGAACGGCATGATAAGTTATAAAATCAACAAAGCCTCTCAGAGAAATCTAGCACAGAGTTCACTCATTGGTCCATCGTCCTCCTTTACCTTTGTCATAACTACCTTCTGATCACACTGTTCCTCTGTAAATATACAACCCGGGCTTCTGTTGTGTGGTGTGATTACTATAGCTCACTCGGTTGAGATGCCAAGTACAAATTTACACCAAATTTTTCACCATGCTGTCTACAGAAACTCCAACTGCTGTTGGCACATGTTTCTATTTCCTACAATAAATAACAGAATTGTTGGTGGCGAAGCCTTCATGTGTAGTTCCTAAAGCTTTCAACCTTGGTTTTAGCTTATTTTAAATAATGTCTTTTTGCTGCAGATCATGCTGCCATACCCATATATGTTCATTGTTGATATGACGGCATCAGTATTGATGTCCATCAGTTTCGTTCCTCTCCTCCCTGCATTGGTACTTTGGGAGCTGGGATAACCATCAGCTGTGGCTGAGTTGCATGGCTGGAGTCTCGTCCCCCAACACATGGCTGCCAGCGCTGACCTACTGAGCATCGCAGACCACCAGAGAGGGCGAGAGCAAAAGCCCACTATTCCACCACTTACTGCGCTTATAATGCAACTTTATTTATACACATCATAATTATAGCTTCTATTTCCTGGTTTGTTATTCAGCTTTTAATGCTGCCTAACCTTAGCTGCCATTATCTCCATTTATGTTGGCGTTTTGATCCTACATCTCTGATCAGTGCTGCCGGAGAAGAGCAGAGTATGCGATGAACTGGAGTTTATCTGCACATGGTGTTAATCCAAACTCAGTTAGGTCATATACAGTATGACAAGCGGGGGTGTGACTAGGTATTCTAAGCCCTCTAACAAAATGTTACCTCGGATCCACCGGCTAGTGTAGAATGGTCTGAGAAGGGGGGTGGGGCATTTTACAGAATCAGGGCTCCTAAGTGATGGACCACCCTGAATTTGCCACGGTGTACATGCCGCTACAACATGCTTGTTGATAAGTACTGCAATAACCATAGCTGCTGTGACAAGCATAGAGCACTGACCTATGATTTTATTATTTTCTTTTTTTATGCCCTTAAAATGATCAAAGTTTCTTTCTTTGCAGTGATCAGTGCACAGCAATAAGCTGGCTGATGCCTCATGGCATTCTCACCACTGGCTTGCAGAGATAGAGCACAGCAGCGTAATGATGATGTCATCAGAATTGGGGGGGGCGTTGATGACAGGGTTTCTGTACTCTTTGCAATAACAAAACAAGACCAAGCAGCAGCGAGTCATTCGTTTATATAAATGTGCACATAGTGCTCTGTGAAAACTTTATTGCACAACACGATCACTTCTGACATTTGCTCAGACCAGCAGATGGTCCTATTAAATCCAAGCTGCTTTTGTAATGTAAATCATCACTGAGTATTCAGTAATTCATTCTCGGCATTTGTTAGGTTATTTCCCACCAGATAAAAAGTAACACTAAACTGATATTGCTATGCCTAATCTTCCTTCTTCAGTGATCTCCGTATTTCGACAAATCATTTGCCTTTATCATAATACTGGTAAATACCAACTACAAACACAACATACATAAAAAATCTACTGCAATGATATATTTGTTTAAAAATAGTAATGTGGTCCATATTGTACAATCAACTTCAGATTTGCAAATGATTATTGGATAGTTATATTTATGAGTTCCATGGTGGCCAATTGGTTTGCTTTATTCCCTCACATGACAAGAATTGAAGGTTTGAACCCGGTATCTGCACTGCATGCACATAGTCGGATCTACAATCATACCCTGCAGGCAATACAGTCTAATTGCAAGCATTTAGGATACCAGAGTACCTGGAGGAAACCTAATAAACATGAGGAATGAACTCTCCACAGAACTGGGGGCAGGAATCGAAGCTGTGATGGAGCCACCGAACAACCCAGTGAACATAACTGTAATACACAATAGAGCAACCCATAATGTAACTTTGTGTCAATCGTAATGCTGCAAGCTGTCAGGCTGTAGAGAGAGCTACCTAAATAGTGTCCCCTTAAGGATATCATTTTCTTGGTTCATATGCCCATATAGAGATTAGGAAGTAGCTGACGTTAATGAAGTCCACAGGCTCAGCCTTCCTGAGATTACGGTTTCGAATTACACTATATAGTTTAGGTTTTCCTTGTTTTGGTTTATGTGAGCGTGTCAACAGTGCCAGAACACATAACCTCTAAAAAAAGTTTATTTCTCTCTGCAAAATGTCAACAGTAACCCACGCTCCATGCACAACCTAGTAAACAAAATGAACCAGTAAAAGGTATATATAAATACAGTCATGTGAAAAGTAAGTACACCGCATGTAACATTTAGACTTTTTCAACATATGTGAACAGATATCTGATCTTCATTTTAGCAGTGTTGATAGAGGAAGATGATATAACAAATATCTTGCACCATTTATATTTTGTAGTTCATTGTGTAATTTAAGTCAACACAAATACAAATTTTGCATCTGGAAAAAGTAAGTCCACACCTGCATTTATCACTACTTGAAATACCTGAAATTAGACCCAGGTGCACAATATCAGGTGCAAATAATTAGAACATTATTAGAGAGGATCTTGGAGGAACCAGTCTTATTTAAACCTCAGACAGTTTGCTTTGCTCTTTGTTGTTGAAGTGTGTGGTGTCAGCCTGCCTAGATCAAAGGAGCAACCTGAGGCCTTCAGAAACAAGGTTATCGATGCCTATGAGTATTGTGTAACCCGGATAAATAATATGTATGTGTTAGTGTCTTTACATCTGTGTAATTAAGTAAGTTACATTATTCTATAAATGTAATGAATGTTTATAGGTGTTTAAATCGTAATGTCCCTTTAAGAATATTATGTAGACAACTAGTTCGTGTGAGTCATGTTGTGAAGCCTATACTGATGTTCAATTGGTGTTTAGTTCGATGTCTGTCTGTTGGCCCTATCACTGTTAAGTTGGGGGCGGGGAAAATG
>JAODKC010000310.1:0-14452 GCA_026777985.1 Mormyrops attenuatus
ATTTTTTTTTTTTTTATAAAAATTAATGCCAATATTTTTGCATTAATTTTATAATTTTTTTGCCCATTACTGTTTATAAACATACGCAAAGGTTATACCCCCCCCCCCCCCCCCCAGACCCAATGGACCCTAAGCAGCTGCCTAATATGTCTATGCCTGGATCTAAGCCCACAGAAATGTCTATAGCAGAGCAAACAACTAACATCGTGATCATGTGTCATGTTAGAGAGATTTTCATTGGTTATTATTTCTAGTGGATTTCACTTTGCTACAACTTTCTTCAAAGACTAGCATTCATCAGGCTTCCACTCAGTATTCTAAATGCTGACACTATAAATTTCACCAAAACACTGTCATATTACCTATTTTGCAATAATCGGCAGTATAACGGTCTCACCTCCCAGTCCAGGTCTAAGCCGATTATCGTAACCATCCAGGAGGCTGTCGAGGATTTTCGTGAAGAGGGTGATGTTGTTTTTAAATGCGTCAGTCGTGCTGTCATCTGCTTTGGAGCTGCATGCGCACATAACAGAATTGAAAAAATGTAAATGTGCGTATCTCTGGGGCAAAGAATCTTACCTTCCACTAGATACCATGACATCCTGACATAAGCATCAGAAGAAAACAAAGAACACCCCCAGCTTAATATGAACCGCGTGACCCAGTTCCCGCCACAGGCACGTGGTACATCGCCCAGCTTAATATGAAATACGCAAACTGGTTCCCGCCACAGGCATGTGGTACATCGCCTGGCCTGATATGAACCACGCGACCTGGATTCCGCCATAGTCACATGGTGTATCGCCCGGCTTGATATGAACCATGCGACCCGGTTCCCGCCACAGGCGCATGACACATTGCCCAGCTTGATATGAACCACGCGACCCGGTTCCCGCCACAGTCACGTGGTACATCGCCCAGCTTAATATGTACCATGTCACCTGGTTCTTTTGGTCCACTTTCCTGTTAAAATGCAGCCTTCTGTCTCAAAGTGAGTAGTGCGTTGTGTTCCCAACATAATCACACACAAGCACAATCATGTGGAAACAATTATTCTTTTATCACCAGACATAAAATGTTCATATATTCAGAATTAAAATTTTTATGATTGTTGGTGCCAAACATCCCCGAATCTCAGAAACAGGCTTCTTCCTAAAATGTTCATGTACTACCCAGTATATAGAGAACAGTGAGAGGAATACAGAGCATCTGATCATTTGCAATTCTGTGTTCATAAAAGCCTTGTTAAGCAGAGAGGTCAGAGGAGAGTGGCCAGTCTTGTTAAAGCCAACAGGAAGGCCACAAGTGTAAAAATAAATTGCTCAGAACAACAGTGGTGTACATAATGGCATCCGTGAACACACAACTCATCATGCAATTCTGGGCACAGAAGTGGGTCCTACTGGTGTACCTAATAAAGAGCCACCGAGCATGTAGTCTGTTGAAGGATGGATGGATGGATGGAGATTGGCTCTTCTTTTGAGACTTTCTGATAATGTCGGCCACAATCTTCCATTTTCAGCGCTGGAGAACACCTACTGTAATGGCAGCCATGTTTGCCTGCCTGAAATCATTCTAAGATATATATTCTCATTTCAAATTAATGTACGACATTCCACAAAGGAAGATTTCACAGTTAGCTGGGTTAACCTAAGAAAGTCATAATTGAACAATAAGTGTTTAAATAAAGAGTATTCCTATTCGACAATCATGACTTCTAGCTGAAGTGAAACCAATTAACTGAGAAATCTTGCTTTGTGGAACACCCCGCCCCCCTCCCACCCCCGGACTACTGCAATATTGCATAAATATCACACCAAATTAAAACACCAAAAATATTAAGTGCGAATTAATATTATAAGGGTTGACTTTTGATTAATCCTATAGAGTTATCAACAACACAAATAATTAGCATTTAACAGTAATTATTCAAAATAAAATTAACTGCCCATTCATAAATCCATTCTATTAAAGGATGCTGTTGATACATTATTACTAGTTTCAATTAGTAATTCAAAATGCATTAAAATGAAAAGTGCTGACAATCCAACTAGAGTCAGTTGTTTAGGCGACCACATAAATGTTTTAATTGGATTAACTGGATTAAAAGGGAAATTAATTGAAATGTGACCATGTACTGCACTTAGTCCATATCTACGCAGTCTCCACCTAGAGTCCATTGGGCTGAGAATAGCGCTGTCCACACTTCGCGTTCACGTTTTTCTTTAATGTGTAGGCATTAACGTGACAGACTCATTATGGTGAATCGTGGAGACTGATAAACATGCACTGGATCCAATGTCTTTCATCGGCGTCGCCACTACCGCTCACGCAAGCTATACTTATAATACATTAATTAAAATAAGAAAAAAAGGTAATGACACTTACCCCATCTGCCAAAGCA
Organism: Mormyrops attenuatus; assembly: GCA_026777985.1. Classification (NCBI taxonomy): domain Eukaryota; kingdom Metazoa; phylum Chordata; class Actinopteri; order Osteoglossiformes; family Mormyridae; genus Mormyrops; species Mormyrops attenuatus. The sequence continues at coordinate 2,405 of JAODKC010000310.1, forward strand.
CCGTCAGACTAAAGCAGATAAGTAACCCATGAGCATTGTTCACCTGCTCCCTCATGGCTAATAGTCACATAAAAAAATGAGGGGGAAAAGATAATTAAAATCGATTGATGAGTAAGTTTACAAATACAACTTTAATTACTATATTTATGTGTCTGCTTGTCTGTCCGCAGCAGCCTATATTTGTTCCGTTAACGATGACGTGGCGGATTACAATAACTAACTTTAGCGGATCTTGTTTTCCACAACCGTTCCTTTCAGGAGAAAAAGGTATTAATACTGATTCCAAGTGGCTGTGGTAACCTCGCATCTGTTGCGCGGGGGGAAATAAAAATCCTTAATGTGTTAATATAGACTCCGGCCATAATTAATTCATCAAGATAAGCAAAATGATGATGTTTCATATGAAGCTTACCTGAAATGGGGGACTTGCCACCGTGCATTGATCTCGAGGATGAAAAAATACTGGAAAGTTGAGCCGAAGAAACAGCAAGTAGATGAAAACTAGTGTTCAGTGCGGGCTAAGCAAAGGGTGCAGGGAGCGCGCGAGGTTACCGTGGACGAGCCCGCATGTATGACAAACGGCGAGAAATCCCCTTATGTTCAATCACGCTTACCGTGAATCTTACAGGGTATTTCAATTGTATTTCATTCCGCATTTTCTCTGTTTCAGTTACTTTCTTCTCACATTCAGCTCCCTAATCTATATTAGGCAGCACGACAAGCAGCACCGGGTCCTAAAACTAGATTATTTTTTTATTAATGTTGGTTCTACCTTTTTTATTACTTAAAATGCTGGGAAACGGAATTTATATTTACTATTCTTAGAAAATAAGTTAGGATATCCTGTTATAGCAAATAATCCCACGATTTGTGCGTGTTTTAAATAAAGCTCCTGCATGGTAAAATGGTACAATTAAGACTCATTTTTCGAATAAATCATTTATTAAGTGTAATTTAGAAGGTTTGTAATTCAAATGTTCCGTTAGCAGACGACAGGAAACTAAGTGCCCTTGAATTTATGTCATGAAGGCGATCTTGGACATACAAAAGATTAAATGAACCCGAATTAACCAAGTGATCCATCACCCACTTAATGACCGCACCATAAACTTAATTAGCGCCAGGATTTCTAAGAAATGTTTTCAGCAGAGTCGTTATAAAAACGTTAGTAAGAGAAATGAGCATGTTCTGACAGTACAAAGAGTTTTCGTATAAGATTTATAGAAGAACGATTTATGCAGAAAATGTGTTCTGCTCATTGTTCACTGAACCACGTGTACCCGTGTTCCTTTCATATTAAATTGAACATGTTTGCTTAATTAAAGATACAAAACACCACATTAAAAATGCAATTTACTTTAGTTTTCAGAGTTTAATTTAAAAAATTTTTTTTAATCTACGCCTGTATTGTCAATTTAGCATAATTAATTCAAAATTTGTCAAGATTATTCATTATTACAATAATAAGCTACACATGACTCTCAGGACCAAAACAAAGTAGCATTAATAGAACTTCAAATGCACGGAATTCAGTCTTACAACAGCATTAAACAGCTGAATACTGAAGCGCCAAAATATCCGGGATTTCTTCAGTAGCCCAAAAGTGACACTTCGTATGATCATGCAATTCAATATTGAGTAATCTAAAGTAAGACCTTCTTCACACATATGGGGGTAATTTTAAAAATGTAGCTTTTTCTATGCTTTTCGGCCTTTTGTCCACAGACAAACGGCGTCTTACAAGCTTTTGTAAAACTCAGTCCAGGGTGAAGAGTTACAGAAATTCCATTTTCAGTGTCAACGCAATGTTTTTGGCTTGTAACGTCAGAGTTTGCACCGTCATCTACTTTGTCTGACATCAGAATGTGTGGCGTTCACTGTTATTAGCCATTTTTAGCCTAGCAGAACTGGTAATAAGGCTTCAGATTGGCCAACGTGGCTTTACGGTTAGACTTATATCGCCGCCCTGGTGGTTTGGCATGCTCTCTTCATGGGTTCAATTAGAGCTCAACCTTATTTAAGCAGAGCAGTGACTAATGTCATTAGCATTGCTCTTGGAGCAGTGGCCTGGGGCTTCAGGAGGTAGCCTCAGTAGGTCTGTTTTCTGTGCCTGTCAGTAGGTAGCAGGTACTGGCTTGGTGGGCTGGGGTAGCTTGGGGTTCATGGTCCTTGACTGTCATTTGTCCTTGGGCTTCCGGTTAGTCAGTTTGTGTTGGGGCTACATGATCCTAGGTGGCCATCATTCCACAGCTGGTTTGCCGTGCTGCTGGCATCCTATCTCTGGGGGAGTTTGTTTGGCTTTGAGTTCTTGCTCCTTTCGGTTCCTGGTTGGGGTTCTCCAGTCCTCTGCAGCTGAGCCTTCTGCATCACCTCATACTGGGGGCTGGCCATGCCGTCAGCAGCCCAAATCCTCCTGGTTCCCAATTTTTAACAGTGTTGGAGCTCTTTGGTCTTGGGGGAGAAGACCTGGCATGTTTGATGGGCAGCCTGGCATGTGATGTTCTGTCACAGACCTGGTGTTATGAAGGCAAATTAACATTTTAACATGAGTGATGAGTCTGAATTATGACAGACTGTTGGCCCACTTCTGGATTTTAGCACTTAAATACTATGTTTTTTATTCTAGCAAAACCTGTGTGTTCTGCCCCTTTTTTCTAGTCTCCCATAAATCTGCATTTCTCTTCTCTGATGTGCTAGCCCCAGGATGTTCATTCACTTCCAGCTTTAAGTGGTATTTCACTGCACTAGTCTCTATTGTCCATTATTTGCAAAATATTATTTATATTCCAGGTAAGACTGAGTAATCATCCCAAAGCACTTGTACTCAGCTAATAAAACATGAATTGTGGATGTTGGAATTTTCTTAACTATATAATTGGTCACGACACATTCTGTTACGGATAAAACAAGCTTTATAATCCTGACCTACCCATTTCAGTGCTGCATTAGTTTATTAGACATACTTATTTACTTTCCAGTACAACGTCTTTCACTTTTTGCTGTGTGTTTGTAATTATTGCATTGTGGGGACCAGATTTCCCCAGAACGTGATAAAGACGTGCAACTTTTTTTGGTCCCCACAAGGGTAACTTCAATTTTATAAAAAATTGTGACTGCAATCATGAAGCATGATTCGACATTCATTGCCAACATTAGAATAAATTAATTTACAGACATCATGCTTTGGTTTTACGTTAAACTGCATCCAGCCCAGCAAGCGGTCCACCAACTTTCAGATAATATTTTTAGAGGTTGGTGGCGGGATTGGCATTCCAGTCACCATAAAACAATTGTCTCTCTAGCAAGATGACCATCTTCTTCCTGTCGGGGGAACTTCATAAATTCTGCATTTCGGTGGCAGCACTCTCTGAGGTACACAGAACGGGGAGTGGCCAGATCTCTGTAGGTGGGTATACCTACTTTTGATCTGGTTGGTCTGATGGCTGCCATACTCAGGGAGTAGCTGTTGCTTAGTGGATCGACTCCTCCCGATGGTGTCTTGTGTCACTTCTTTCAACAAGCATATTATGAGACTAATAAGGCACCCCTTGGGTGTCTTGTCTGTTGCATCATTGTATGCTACGACCGTGATAGAATAGAATAGAATAGAATAGAATGGAATAAAATAGCCACTTTTATTGTCATTCAGAACATACACTGGTTAGTGCACATCAGAACGAAATTTCGTTGCATTTGCTCACCATCAGCCTAGCAGAACGTGTAAAAAAAATACAAAATCTAAATAGAAAATATAATATGTGGAACTAGCATAAAAATATATTAACCACAGTATAGCAGCAAATTCCAGTGTATATCACCGTATCGGTTATAGTGCAAGTCATATAGTACAAAAAGTTCTTGAAAAAGTGACCTGTGCATGGATGGAGAGAGGCAGAGTGTGGGGAGGGGCTGCCATTAGTTAAGAGTTCAGGAGTCTAATGGCTTGAGGAATGAAACTATTAAAGAATCTGGCTGTCCTGGTCCTGATGCTGCAAAGCCTCTTCCCAGAGGACAGCAGGGAGAACAGTCCATGGTGCAGGTGGGCGGAGTCCCTGACGATGTTACGGGTTCTGCTCAGACAGCGTTTGAGTGCAATGTCCTGGATGGATGGAAGAGAAGTCCCGGTGATCCTCTCTGCAGTCCTCACCACTCTCTGCAGCGATTTCCTGTCCGAGGCTTTCGAGCTGCCAAACCTGGAGATACAGCCGGTCACACGTTCTCTATTGTGCCTCGGTAGAAAGTGGTGAGGATGGCAGAGGAAAGGTGTGCTCTCTTCATCCTGCGCAGGAAATGCAACCGCTGCTGAGCACGTTTTACCAGTGAAGTTGTGTTTGGTGACCAGTCCAGATTTTCAGTTAACTGCAAATCCAGGAATTTGATGCTGCTGACCACCTCCACAGCGTTGTTGTCAATGACGAGTGGTGAATGACGGGGCTGTTTTCTTCTGAAGTCGATGATCATCTCCTTGGTGTTCTCGACATTCAGGATCAGGTTGTTGTTACTGCACCATCCCTCCAGGTTGTTGTCATTCCTAATGAGACCCACCACTGTTGTGTTATCTGTGTATTTTATGATGTGATTCGAGGCAGATGTGCAGCGCATCAGTCGTGAGTCAGCAACGTGAACGACAGAGGACTGAGGACACAGCCCTGAGGGGAACCGATGGAGAGAGAGATGGAGCTGGACATGTTGTTACCCACTCTCACTGACTGTGGTCTGGCAGTGAGGAAGTCCAGCAGCCAGTTACACATGGGCATGCTGATACCCAGGGGGCCCAGTTTGCTCACCAGCTGCTGGGGGATGATCGTATTGAACGCGGAACTAAAATCAAGAAACAGCATTCTTGCCCTCCAAATGTGCTAGGCTCAGGTGAAGAGCAGAGGAAATGGTGTCCTCTCTGGAGCGGTTTGGCCGGTAAGCAAACTGAAATGGGTCAAATATAGGAGGCAGTGTAGAGATGATGCAGTCTTTCTCCAGTCCTGTCATTAACGTTGCATGTGTCCCGTGTCTTGTGTGGGAATGATTCCTAATAAACCCCATATTCCCAACATGTGCCGTCGTTTTACTAAATCGCAACAGCTGTTTTCCATAAATTTTCTTTCATTAACTTTAATTTAACATAACATTTGTACATAAAACCTACATTGGTTTACCGTCCTAAAATCAGTTGCACATTTCATTAAACAACAGATATTCAACACACTTGTACTGTGTTGTTGCATATATATATATATATGAGAAATGGTTTGTGTACAGCTAAAGTTATTCACATTGCAAAAAATAATTAAAAATTATATAATATAGGGAATCTACGAGTCATCGAATTAATATTAAGTATAATTAGATTGTAGCACCGGCGGGCGCCTATCCCAGCATGCCCCACGTGCAAGTGTAATTAGCCCTTCTTATTGTTGTTGCTTAATGTTAATGGTTACATGTTCCTATTGTCGTGCGTGTGTTTACCTGTGTCTTGTGTGTACCCAGTCCAATCCTCGTGTGTAGTTAGCTTACGTAGGCCTAAATCTCCCACCGTGTATGTGTCTTACAGTTCGGCGTCTGACAACCTTTCAGATGATTGGGTGCTTGTTGGGTGCTGGATGTAGTTTTTTTTTCGGGACTACCAATAAGGAGTGTATTCACTCTGGTGAGTGAGTCTTTGTGTGTTTCTCTGCTTCTGGGATACCTCGGTCCACCCCACGCCGCAATATTATTATGTAATTAGTTATACAATGCCTAATTCGGAGAAATAAGCGGATACACCAGTTGTCATAGCTCAGTTGACAGCATGTATATCTGAATATGACCAATCAGAAGCGTTTATAGTGGTTTTCTAGCAATTTATAACTTTTAAATTCTGAACATATACAGATTTTGGTGAAATTTAGCATTGCTTTTGTGGTACAAAGTTCTATATGTTATTTTACGCAAATTATTTGTATTCATAGTAATAGAAAGAAATGTTATTTAACATTTTTTACTGTAATCGATTGTACAGTGATTCACTATTTTTTTACATTTTTTCTGGCACCCCTGCCAGCAGAATTTCTCTGTTTTTTATAATTTTTTTTACAGTGTACAGGCTGATTTTTAGTAAAAGTACAGAAACAAAATAGCAACAGCATTTGAAATAAAATATACAAAAATGGTCCAGTTTGCAACAAGTGACTGAGACTGTGCACATTTGTACTGCTTGCCTCCCTCATTCTCCAAGACATACCGCAGTCACACTTATCACCTGAAAACTCAGCTTGCATCCTTGACGGAAGTACCGTTAGCACAGCGTCTAGGTGTAGGGATTACAAAGAGTAGTTTAATATTTCTCATCATTCCTGAAGGCCTTCCAGCTTAAGTATTACTGGCTGTGAATTGGTTGTGTGTACAAGCTGAAGGTGAGTGTAATAATGGACAATGACTGAAAGCATAAGTAGCCTAATCTAATTAGACTGATCTACCAGAATTAACTGCTATTAACTGTAATGAAAATATCATTCATAACTTACAGAAAATGCAGTCCTGTAACTTGAAACATTTCAGGCCTGTTTTGTTCCATCGTCCTGCCCAGCTGAGAGATCTAGCAAACTCATTTGTGGGTGCTTTTCCACCACACCAAGTGTCATACTTTTGGTACAGTACTTTTGGGAGTTTCCCTTTTCCACTGACTTCCGGTCGAGTACCGGTACCAAAAGTTGCAGTACCGAAAGTGCCAAACCAGCTGGGGTACTTCTTGGGTACTCCAGTACTTTGGGGTGGGACTTGAAATGCTTGATTGATTATGCCTCTGAAACACAATACAACTGCAATCTTTAAAAGGCAAGAACTCCGAAAACCATAAGTGAAGTAAAAAGAAATTAATTGCGATCTGGTCGGAAGAACAAAATGATACATATGATACAAAAACAGATCAGGACGACATGACAAGAAATTTAAAAAGAAGTTTGTTTAATAAACTAGGACATACTAGGATATATAGCGCACTGTCCTAGCAATGTGATTTTGTTGTAAATATAGAGATGTGATTTTGTTATAAAAATATTGTGGGTATTTATAAAGCAAAACAAACATAATACATTTCTCACAAACCCATCTAGGAGTGATTGAAACATCAAGGAAGAAAATCACTATGATTGTTTTGGAGAACACATGCAGCGCTAATGCAAAGACAGAGGTAAAGTTTAAACTGATTTTTAAACATATATTAGTTAACCTATAAAAGGAATAATAATTAAAATCTCAAAGCTAGCCAGGGTATTTTTTCCATGACAGACTAGTGATGTTTCAGCGAAATATAAACTTCCTGTGCTATAATGTCTGTATACAGGATGAACTTACTACCGCTGTAAGAACTGCACATGCACAGCGTACGATGTTGGTATTAATATTGCACATCATCCAGCCCTATAATATACTACAGCCATTTTTCGAATTCAGTCCAAAGCACCTCACCTGGCCTTTGTGATGTCATTCAGCGCCGGTACCAGTTTTTACGCCACTGGAAAACCAAGACCTTGAAGTACCGTACGTTTGTTTTTTTCTCGAGGTACCAAAACACAGTATCTGGTGCGGTGGAAAAGTGCCCAATATCTGTACAAGTTTGTTTTTCCATACTTGATGGGTCATGCCCACCAGACAAGTTGTAAAATGTTATCTGTAACATAAGCACCACAGCAATAAATAGAAAGGCAATGTATATAAAGCTGGCACTGGTTTTGTCTACAGGTTATTTCAATAGTATGATGTAAAATCCATAAAGTTATGGAGTGTATACAGAGAGAGAGTGCCACATTAAACTGCAAAAAAGGCCAAATATAAAACTGTTTACTGCCAACATCATATAAAATGCTAAATCACTGTAAACCTTTTAACCAAAAGCCAAAATATGCCAATTTCTCGTGCTGGGGGCAAGCATTTAAGCCTTTACATCTCTAAACGGGAATATGCTACACGTACATCGAAAAGTGTCTTCTGGTGGACCTCACAGCTAGCTCCCTTTGTTTGTCCAGTCCACGGCAAGCTTGTTATGTCTGGTGTCTGTTGGTAAATAGATTTTGAGTACCAGTGTCTGGGAAAGTATCCTGAAACTAGGGCTTCCACGATACAAACAATATATTTTGACTTACTGTCATATAAAATTTAAATGATACAATGAGAAACTTTGATAAACTGTGCATGAGAAACATTAACTAATAACTAAGTGCATGTCTGCAGAAAACATGTATCTCCATCATTTGACTTTTTATTTCACTGAATTAGGCATCATTAGCACAGGCTTGCCAACTCTTACACATCTGGTGTGACATTCACACTTTCAGGTTCTCATGCAAGAAATCTTATGGCAAACCGGTATTATTCCATCATAAACCTAAAATTAGCTACATCAAAAGCGTTGGGGCAGTCTGCAAACCCTAGAGACTATTTATCAAATAATGAAATTGTTAAATATTCTTACCAGCATGGGTGGGCCAACAGAAAATCAGAGGGCCACTTGGTGATAAAATCATGCCACAGATGCAGTTACATATTTTCAGTTTTTTAATGACATTAAATAATTACTAAGGCATTACTAAGACCAAGTAAATAAAGTGACAGAAAAACCATTGTCTTTCAACAGCACTTTCCCGACAGTTGATCTAACCACGCACACACATACCTGTCAGACACAATCGTTTTTATCATACTGTATTGCCTAGTCAACCTAGAGATGTATGGGAGATGTATGAGGTTATATAGTGATCCTGACTGAACACTGGCCAGTGTTGTGTTCTGTGGGCCTGAACATTGAGCACTGATACAGTATATGATATCGAAGGAGTTAAAGCATAATCATCACTGGATGACTCATCTTGGTTTGACTGGTGTGTCAGTGGGAAGGCTTACTGTCAGGGTCAGCTCCTGTTGTCTCAGTCTTTTGTGTCCCTTCCCCGTTTGGCCAGCAGGCATCGCTGGCCATCCTGTTACTTCTGTCAGTCTTTGTGTTTTCCCTGTTCCCTATCAACCGCATGGCTCAACGTGTTGAGCATGTGGCTACTTATACAGCCCTTTCTTGTGTGTTCGAATCCCACCTCCTCTGTTTTTGTATTTTGTTCCCCAGCGTTTCATTGTTTGAGTTTTATTAGTTCCTGTGTCTGGTGATTTGTATTCGGTTTTGGTTTTGTTCCCTTGTGCCCCCGCTTGTGTTTTTTCCTGTCTGTAATTCCCCTGTCTTAGATTCTGTTTTTCCTATTTTCTTGGTTAGTTCTTAGTTTCCCAGTTTAGTTCCTTTGAGTTGATTAGTTTCACCTGTGACCTGTTCTCCCAACCCTTGTTAATTAGTCTCACCTGCCCCTTGTTAGTCTTCTTACCCCTCTGTATTTAAGTCCCTGCCTCTGTTTAGTTCACTAGTGGTTCGTTGAATGTTCTGCTGTGTCATATGTTTGTGATAGATTGAGATTCTTGGTGTTAGATGTCTATTCTGCTTACCTTAAAATACTATGACTAGCATACATGCCTGATAGTTTGAACATTACAACTCACGTAGATACGAATAAGAGAATATTAGAGTTTGATAGTAATATAAATCCAGACTATAATTCTATAACAGTTGAATAAATGACTGCATGTATTATACAGATGATCAATTTAACATAAAGATAAAGGAAGAAAATAATATAACAGTGGTTCATTTAAATAGTAGAAGTCTATATGTAAACTTTCAAAACATAAAAGAATATTTAAGACAGTTTAAAAGACCGTTCAGTGTGATAGCTATATCGGAAACTTGGATAACCCCTGATAAAGATGTAGATTTTGAAATAAATGGATATGAATTCCTTCATTTAGATAGGATACAGTAAGTAAGAAAGGAGGTGGGGTGGCACTTCATATCGATAAAAACGTAAACTATAAAAAAAGTCGAAAGGATGACGACTGTTATTGATGGGGTGATGGAGTGCTTAACGGCTGAAATTTGGATGGATGGAAAGAGAAATATAATCTTTAGTTGTATATATAGAACACCAGGATCCAAGATTGAAATTTTTAATATTAGTATGGAGAGGTTGTTCACTAATTCAAGTCAGAAAGAGATGTTTATTTGTGGAGATTTTAATATTGATTTGTTGAATTCAAATCATAATAAAAGTACAGGTGAATATATTGATACCATGTATAGCATGGGTCTTTTTCCCCTGATAACAAGGCCAACAAGAATAACATCACATAGTGCCACTTTAATTGATAATATATTTACAAATATAATGGGGAATAGTATAAAAAGTGGGTTATTAATAAACGATATAAGTGATCATCTCCCTGTTTTTGCAGTTTATAACTGTAATCATAAGGATAACAGAGATGAAAGTAAGATGTATAAAAGAATTAGAAATGAGAAGACGCTAAATAGCTTAAAAAATGAACTATTAAAGCAGAATTGGGATATTATATATGAAGTAAATGACGTGAACAAAGCATATGAATTTTTTTTGGGGATTTTTAAAATACTATTTGATAAACACCAGTAGTAAAAGTAGTAAAAGATAACAGAAAAAACAATTATATAGGAAGACCGTGGATGACTAAAGGATTACAAAATGCCTGTAAAAAAAGAACACCTTATACCGTGAATTCATTAACAACAGAACCACTGAGGTGGAAACTAAATATAAAAATTATAAAAATAAGCTAATAAATATAATGAGAACTTGTTAAAGGTAATATTTTATTAATAAGTTGGAATACCATAAAAATGATACAAAAGGTACATGGTGTCACGCCCAGCCCTGATCGCCCTCCTGTGGACCACACCTCCTCGTTAACCCCGTGTGGAATCCTCCTGTTTACCTGCTGTTGTCAGTTTCCTGCTCGTTACCCTGTGTATTTAGTCCGCGTTCTAGTCAGTCTTCCCCAGATCTGTCATTGTAGTGTTACTGATGTATTGTTGGTGTTCCCTGTCTGTCGAGTCTCCCTGGAATAAACCCCGTTTGCCGTGCAAACTATGGATTGCTCGCCTCTTCCCTGCTCGCCGGACACGAAACATGACAGAATGACAGATCTCCGTGAACTACCTCCAGAGATCGAGGAGCGACGCCTTGGTCTCCTCCAAGAGGTAACGGACTGGATGGACCAACCGGAGGTCCTGGAGGACCCCGGACTGGCCGAGATAGCCAGCAACAGTTGGTGGCTCCTCATGGAGATAAGCCAGTCCACAAGCACGCACGTCCTGGCGACCGTGCATGCTAACATTCAGCGGCTACTGGACGGCGTAGTGGAGAAGCGGCTCCCGCCGAGGATGATCGCCTGGAGCCTCCCGTCACCGCCAACCAGCGAGAGCCCGAGCACTCCGTCGCCGCCCGCCACCGCCACCCGGAGGCGAAAGGGAGAACGCCCGGAACCAACCTTGGTAATCCCGCTCCGGGCTTGCGCACTCGCTGCTGCTCCGCTCCCCGCTGAGGATCGGGAGGAACCCCTCCCGATCAGAAGACCAGCGGGGATCCCCTCAGACACGCAGCAGCCGCCACCTGGGGCCTCCATATTCCAGGGAGGCTTCCTGGACTTTATGGGGATCCGGGCGGTTTTGGACCCTATCCCGCGGATACCGCAATCCCTTAAAGGGACGACGCCCCGCCGGGAAGCGCCGGTGCTGGAGGCGCTGGCAGAGGCATCCGATGCCCGGCCCGCGGCGCTGCTGTCGCCGCTGAGCCCGCGGCCTCCCTGCAGCCTGCTGTCGCCGCTGAGCCCGCGGCCCTCCACCCTGCTGTCGCCGCTGCTTCCGCGGCCCTCCAGCCTGCTGTCACCGCCTGTCCTGGCTCGCCCGCCTCACCTGCCCCGCCTGCGTCACCCGTCTCGCCACTAATCCCCGAGAGGGTCCCGGACTGTGGGACCATCACTCCTCCTCCCGGGCTGGAGGAGGAGCTTGAACAGGACCAACAGGATCAGGCTTCCCCCTCCTGCTGGCCTGCGCTGGGGTCCCCTCCTGCTCCCTCCTCATCTCCCCCGGTGTCCCCTCCTGCTTCCTCCTCGCCTCCTCTCTGTCCCTCCGTCGGTCTCCTCCTCCCCTGTGTGGTCCCCTCCGGC
>JAODKC010000311.1:0-14392 GCA_026777985.1 Mormyrops attenuatus
ATATAAGAAATAATTTATTTACCATGAATTAAGTTTATGATATTTGAAGAAATGTGTGATCATGCCCCAGGCAGTGAGAGTGTGTTTTCTGCCCTCAGGGCTCAGAGGGTTAAGGTAGGATCCTGGAGTAGACTTGGTTGGCAGTCAGTCTGGATAAAATGAGTCTGAGCCACATTTAACAAACAAACATATTTGCACAAATACAGGTACGTTGAAAGTCTTCACTACACTGACCCCATCTTACTCTCCATAGCTTGGGGGCAGGGTAAATCACAGTGCAGGGTCAGCTAATGTGCAGTGCCTTCTGCTGATGCCAGGGCTTGAACCAGCAATCTTCTGCTCCCAGGCACAGACTCCACCAAGTCACTCACTGCCTCTATTTGTGGCAGCTCTGAATTTAACTTTTGACTAGTGCAAATATGGGCCAGATTTGGCAACATTCACCGTAAATTTGGCCCATGTATGGCCCTTATCTGTTTCAAATCCAGAAAGTGGATTCAGACCAGTATTGGTCAGCAGTGAAAAAAGACATTGGGCCAGATCCGGTTTATGGATCTGCAGCAATTTCTGAACAACATTTGGCCTGGATCTGGTTCAGAATTATCTTGCTGTGTGGGATGGCTCACGTAAGAGGAGTGACCCACAAACATAACACTGGGTGCCAAAATAGGTTGAGAACCTGCACTACTTTTGGTTCCATGTGGTCCGATGGAATCTCTTGGCCAACAAGGCAGAGAGCTGCTTCAGGATCAAGTTCAGCCCTTTGACCTTCCTCAAGCCTTTCCCAGCACTACTGTCCAACAGGCCCTGCCCCAAGTCTTCTGGTTTGTTGACTTTTGGAAGGAGAATCAAGACAAATACAGTACAACCGTAAAATATGAGAGTGCAAGCACAGTTTATAGAATATGCACCTCTTCAGTTTTAAAGTGTAAAGTGACAGGCTTACTAGGTAAAACTCAAATGGATGAGATTAATTACCAGAACCACTTTCAGCTTCTCCATTAGCAGTGACTTTCAGAAATATCTGAAAGGGACATTTTCAGATTACCAAAACACAAAAAAATCCAGTAAATAATATATCCTAATTTAATCTAGACAAGAGAAATGCTTTATATATGCATTTCCATTTATTTGAAACCCTCACTGCACATTAGAATACATACACTTGATGAAATAAGGTAGAAATAATTTTAAATTATATGTACCAAGGAGGCTTTATATGTTGATTTCACTGCCCTAGGTGGCCCAGAAGAGACTTTTTTGGGCACTAAACCAACAAATATGTCCTAAACCACCATTTTAGTCAAAGGTCACAACATCACAGGTGTCACGTCCTCCAGTGAGGTGTCAGAGACTCCAAAGCTAGTCAGGCCTAAGTTTGAAAGCATCAGCTCTAGCTCCCAGAAGAGGCCCACATAAGCCTGGCTCTTGAAGTACTTTCCGTGAGCAGAAAGGTCAGCTCCAAGCCCCTATTCTTAATTAACCTGGTTTCAGGAATGTGGTACCGAACAAGGACGCTCATGATTTCCATGTCCTCTATAGGGGGTCAGGGGAGCATATTTCACATTTCTTGTTGTGTTGTTTGGCACCACAATGGCTCATGTATCAACAACTCAACTCATGTATCTCTAAGTATTGCTGCACTTAAGGGAACCTTTCAAATAATTAATTTCATAACACTAGATAATGCTACAGCATATCAATTAGAGTATCCTGAAATAATGAATGTAATAATTCATGGCATATTGAGAAACAGAATACAGCAAACTAAGGATTTGTGGTCATCCATCTATCCATCTATCTTCCATAACTGCTTATCCAATATATGATTGCTGTGAGCCTAGTCAATTATGAGGTACTCACACATAATCACTAGTGATGGCCAAACGGAGCCTCGTGAACTATTTGCTGTTTTTTTTTTTGCTCATTTTTGAACAGAGAGCACCATCTAGTGGGGTAAGAAAATACAGCAAATGGTTAATGAAGCTTCATTTGGCCATTACTAATAATAATGTACTATGGTCAGTTTGCCTAGCGACGTTTTTGGACTGTGTTCAAAAGATCATGCAAACTGTAACACATGCAGTGCAGAAGAGGTAAACCAAAGCACAAGCCCTGGAGGTGTAATGCAACGTTAACTGACTAGGTGTTGTTTTCTACCTTCAGCATAAAGAACTAGTGATGGCCAAATGAAGCTTCATGAACCATTTTCTGAATTTTTGACCCCACAAGATGGCACTCTTGCTTTGTTTTGGGGCATGAATAGAGCCTAATTTTGAATACAGAGCACCATCTAGTGGTGTCAGAAGATACAGAAATTGGTCAAGGAAGCTTCATTTGGCCATCACTACAAAGAATTGCACACTTAAATGAGCAGCCTGTAGTCTGTGATTATTCACTTGGTTGATTGGTTGACTGCTGTTAATTCAGGTTTCACATGATCAAGCTGAGAACCTCTCCTTACCATCTAGGATTTCCTCAGGGTACTCTTGTCCCATCCCCCCCAGTGATAACACATACTGAGGTTAATAATAGTTCCCAATTTGCCCATAGCTGTGAAAGGTTTGTGAGTGTAACCTGAAATAGGTTGGTGCCCCATTCTGGGTTGATCCCTGCCTTGAGCCAATAGGCTCCAGACCCCTGATAGGACAAGAAGTTGCAGAAGATGGATGGATGGATATTTAGCAGATGCCTTTGCCCAAAGTGATATAAAAGCAAGGCAAATAGCACTTTGCAAACATTCATTGTTTGGACTAATGCTGTTATATTGCATGTTTATTGCTCTGTTCTACAATTATTGCAGGATAAAAATCTAACAGCCTCTCACAGATCATCCAGATAGCAAGGATAGGGCATCTGTTGGAGATACACCCACAGGGGCCCATTTGTGTTCATCTGCACCTTTATGATGCCATGCTTGATCATGTCCTGCAGGTAGGCAAACCTCCGCACACGTAGCGCAGGTTGCCGATGGGATCGGCCTGCGGACCCATTCCAGAAATGGTGCAGTTAAACATGTGAAGTCAATGGAATACAGAAGAAATTCACACAGCAACTGGCAGCACAGCAGCACGAGGAAGGCCAGGCGAAGACAAGCACAAGTATTGAACTGCTCTCAACTCATTAACCGATACCATCATAAACTCAATTATAGCCAGAGAACAATGACAGATTGAACAAATCTCTGCAGCCGTAGCTGAACAGGGGGCAAAAGGGCATGCAACTGCTGACGGACCTGAAATATGGGGGTCCTGAACCTCAATCATTACAATCGTAAAAAGGAACAGGCCATTACTTCGATGTGCTCCTTGAGCTGAGGAGGATCCGTGCAAAAGTACGTATTCGTCCTATCACAGATTTATATAGAGGATTCCAACAAGAACATAGAGATATACTACACGATAAATATAAAAAATCTAGGTTGGAATCCATCGCTAAAATGCTTAAAAACACAAGATGTGCTTACTGTGAAGTAATTACTGATTGTTCTTCCTCTGCCAATAAATATGTAATGAATGAATGTGTTCCTCAACCAGTTTTCAGCCAAAAATGTATCTTGTTATCTTAAGCAGTGCTGTGGATGACACACACAGATGCATCCATCAAAGGCTGCTTGATAATTCTATAGGTTTCCTATTTCAAAGATGTCATGATGGATAATGATGGTGGAGGTGGAGGAGAATGTGGGGCTTTGAGGATAAATCCATCTGAAATGGGAATCTAATGCGTCGAAAGACTAAAATATTTGACACAGTTGTACTCCAGGAAGCAGGGTAATGAGAAAAGCACTGACTATATATCTTCCAGCAATAAGAAACACAAAGAAAGCTACCTTATCATCCTTTATGCGTTTATATTTATGTTGTTCTTAAAGGACACACCTGTTTTTAATTTCGTTGGTCCGCTCCACAGAGTCGATGTCTATGCGGATCTCAAACTTGATGCGAGCTGGCAGCTCAGAGGTCCAAGGGGTCATGTCCAGGAAGACAAGTCCAGCCCAGAGCTTGTTCTCCCCCTGCAGGTCCAGGGCTTTGACCGTCATCTGACCCTCATCAGAGAGGCCGACAAACTTGTCCAGGTCCAGGCACTTGGAAAAAAAGCATGTCGGGGGGGGGGGGGTGTCACATTCTCCAACATGGGATGTGTGAGGAATGGGTCTAACACCACACATCCAGAAAGGATCTTCTGCCAAAGAGTGGCGGCCCTCAAACTTCAGACTCATGCTCCCTGACACCTCAGCAGTGGCCCCCTATTACAGGCAAAGCGTATCTAACAACCCCATTCAAAATACTGTACAATACAGCCCAATAAGGCCCAAGACCAGGCCTGAAAGCCGACGTGTCATTCCAACATCCGATAAAACACACGACGCGGAAAGTGAAGCATATAATAGATATAAACAAAAACGGGTGTCACTTGGGTGAATGTGACGATAGACATGTATTTGCATATGTGATCCACATTTTGAGGCAACTCCCGGAAAAACGATCTCTATGGACACAGACTGACAATCCATACTAACTGAATCGTAAACTGAGGAGCTGGTGCAGACTGACAGCTGTGCCTAATTCGGCTCAATCAGATGGGCTTATCTGTCACACTGAGGTACTGTTTAGCCCGACCGGGGACAAAGGCTAAATGAGGAGCAGATCCTACTCGTGCTTAACAACGTTTCTCCATTTATACACCCCATGCATTTTCAGGGCTTCAGCCTCAGAACCAGGAGGCTAAAAAGATGAATTGAGCAGGTGACAGAGAGCTCTGTCTACTCAAAATACCCTAATGCGATGCAATGCAACCCCAAGAAAAAGTATTGAGTTCTTTTCAGCATCCATTTAATCATCTCAAAAGAACCCTGCGGGTATAGACATTTTTTATTTGTTTCACAAAATTTCAACAAATTTAAGTTTGTTTCACCCTGAAACAAGCAGAGATTTGGGATTCTGAAAAGCAATTTAATGGCACAATAATTAAGCCAGCGCCCACGCAGAGCTCTCTTGACTGTACTTATTTGCACTTTTCCTGGTTAAGAATATCATGAGTAAATGTAAGTGAATCAGAGGTTATGTGAGTCATATACTGGAAGAAAATATTAAAAACATTCAGCGCTATAATTACATGTAATTGTTTCAAATTTGTTCTACTTGAAGTACTTATAAGCAATAACAACACTTTGCAGATTTAATTACTTGGTGTTTATAACAAAGAATTAACTCTCTGTACTGGTTGAGTAAGCATATGGCTAGATCTGTCAGAGTTAAGATGTTCCTCCAGTCAAAATTCGGCATATCATACGAACGATCAGTGGGTGGTCCAGTAAACAGGAATTTAAGCATGTGTCTTGAGGAAAACCCGATACTGTCTACACTCATATCAATAAAATCCGATACCACGGGCTTCATGATGATATCCTGAAAGAGGCACAGAAAGTTTCACAATTACAACAATAAAGCAATACAGCTGTAATAATAAAATAATACATGATCCTACATAAAGTCTGACAGATAGTAACGGATAATGTGGAGATAATATATGAGGATATGCTTGCAAACCATAGAACAAATTATCCATCCATCTGTCTGTCCGTCTGTCCATCCATTCTTCCTTCCATCAACCACTTATTCTGGGTCAGACGGTCACCAGCAGCCTATTCCAGGCAGCATAAAGCATAAAGCAGGAGTAGAACCGGGATGGAATGCCAGTACCTCAAGTTACCTAAAGGGGACATGGGACTCAAAGTGCAATCTGTATAGAAAAACTCGCCCCGCCCTTCAGCCTATAAGTCACCTGATACATGACAATCAATCATTAAACACAGACACATCACTGGTCTGGTTGTCCATACAAACCGCATACGTACAGAGCAAAGGAGTAAGAGAGTTAGATGTGATAAGTAGCCACACCCGGACCATGTTCATGTGCACGCTGTTCTGAAAGAAGGCCCGAGCTCGGGGGCCACTTCCTCCCAGGCTTTTCCCAAACTTTGGAATCTCTGCAGCTGCTCAAACGGGGCGTTTGCCTGGCAGACATACACAGACACACACACTTACCCGGCCTTCTCAGCATCACAGAAAATGTTATTCCTCTCCCAACAAAATTAGGATCCTTTAAAATGTTACAATCCCACAACAACTTACCACTCAAGGGGAAAGTAGAAGGATAATGTAAATCCACCAGCCTTATTTGATTTAATTAGTTACAACACGGCTTTAATGCTTTCTTCCATTAACTTACAGCAACCTATTGACAGTACAACACAATATGTAATAACGCCATATCATTACAGGTGACACTTCCAGAACTTTCTCTTGCATCTTCTAAAAGAAAAAAGTACTTGATCACTTTTTTAGAAGAAACCATGATGGGACTAGTGTCACACCCAGCCCCGATTGCCCTTCTGTGGACCACGCCTCCTCCTTAACCTCGTGTGGAATCCTCCCGTTTACCTGCTGTTTCCTGTTTCCTGCTCGTTACCCGGTGTATTTAGTCCGCGTTCTAGTCAGTCTTCCCCAGATCTGTCATTGATGTATTGTCCATGTGGTGTCACGCCTGTCCCGTATGCTGCCCTTGTCTACCTGGAATAAACCCCGTTTCCCCATAACCTGGGCTCACTCGCCTCCTTCCCCGTTCGCCGCCGCACGGACGCTGACAACTAGGGTGACATTCACCACTCTAATTCAGAAAGGTCAAGCTAAAATCCTTTTGGTAACAGTGCAAGATAAAGAGACATTTCCTGATCTTTCCACTTCTACCCTGTACAAAAAGTCATAGCTCACCCATACATTTTCTGATGATTTCTCCTAACCGAAATATAGGAACTAGAAGCCAATCCTGCTTCTAGGCAGAAGGCAAAGCAATGTTGAAACGGAGAAGGGAGGAGGGCACATGCGGTGGGTAGGAATGTTCAAACCACTGTGGGGAGTCCGGTTAGAACTCTGATAAGTGCATGCAGGATCCGGGTCACCAGTACTTCTCCAGTAAAAAAGTTCTTTATTTGATTGTACTGTAGCTTCTACCATAGAGTAGTATGCAGAGAATAGAGGAATATATGGTAGGTATAGGTGTCTGTGTGTGTGGTCTGCAAACATAAACAACACAATACACAATACAGACTTACCACAGCGATTACAATCGCGGGTGACACTATCCCAAATAACATAAAATCAGTACCGATAATTATCCTGGAAACATTATGCGCTGCTCTTATGCAGCAAACACAGATTTAATCAATGCATATATATAGTTCTCTAACATAAAAATAAACGGAGGACTATAACCATTAATATCTGGAAGGATAACATGCCATCTTACATGTAGCGTCTCCACCATAACAGGCGCACTTACTAATTCAATCCATCCATCCATTATCTACCGCTTATCTGAGGTTGGGTCGCGGGGGCAGCAGTCTAAGCAGGGAAACCCAGACATCCCTCTCCCCAGCCACTTCGTCCAGCTCCTCTGGGGGAATCCCGAAGCGTTCCCAGGCCAGCCGAGAGACATAGTCCCTCCAGCATGTCCTGGGTCTTCCCCAGGGCCTCCTCCCAGTGGGACATGCCCGGAACACCTCACCAGGGAGGTGTCCAGGTGGCATCCTAAGCAGATGCCCGAGCCACATCATCTGGCTCCTCTCAATGTGGAGGAGCAGCTGCTCTACTCTGAGTCCCTCCCAAATGACCGAGCTCCTCACCCTATCTCTAAGGGATAGCTCAGCCACCCTGCGGAGGAAACCCATTTCGGCTGCTTGTATTTGCGACCTTGTTCTTTTGGTCACTACCCATAGCTCAGGACCATAGGTGAGGGTCAGAACGTAGATTGACTGGTAAATTGAGAGCTTTGCCTTTTGGCTCAGCTCCTTCTTCACCATGACAGACCGATGTAGCGCCTGCATCACTGCTGACGCCGCACCGATCCGCCTGTTGATCTCCCGCTCCATCCTTCCCTCACTCGTGAACAAGACCCCAAGATACTTAAACTCCTCCACTTGGGGAAGGACTCCCTCCCCGACCTAGAGAGAGCACTCCACCCTTTTCCAGCTGAGGACCATGGTCTCGGATTTCGAGGTGCTGATTTTCATTCTTCTTCTTATTATTATTATTATTATTAAAAACATAAGTATAAATTATATTTATAAGAAGGCATAACACATTATAACCATGCCCATGTTTATTATGCATCGTGAATGCTTTATGAAGTTTTAATGCGTTATAATGCGTTATAATGCTTGATATGAGAATTAAGGATGCTTTGTACTGCATTATGAAGGTATCTATAGTGCATTATAGATGAGATCTTTATTGGAGCTTATGAAGTATTATAATCAACACTATAATGCCTTATGGCTGACTGTAGAAGACGCTGTAATGCTTTACCACTCATCCTTGCCGCATGATTGCGGATAAAGCTACTACTGTCAAACTCACTGGCTGTCTTGTCATAGGCGTAGTCAGTTCACTTCTTTGTGCTGTTGATGCCAAAGAAAGCTTTATATATATTCTCCTCATACCAGTTTAAGGAGAGCACCCTGGAACCAGCTTCCTTGGGGTAACCACAGAAGAGGCTGGATGCTGCATCCATGAGCTGGCTCACAGAGGAAGCCCCCCCCACCTGAAAAAGGGGGGAGAGGACCTGCAGAAGATCTTTGGAGCTGTTCCTCGCAGATAACTGGTGATAAGGGGAGTGGGATGAAGAAGAGGTCTGTGGTCACAATTTGAATTCATCTCCTTTATGTTTCAGTTGTTTACTGTCCTATGACTTTCTGTGAGCACTGTATACTTCATTAGACTTAAAATGCATTTTAGATTTTAAATTGCTGGAAATTAATCACAGCGTGTTCCTTAATAAAAAAAACCTGCATTTATTCAAAAGTTTGAGTCTCATTTTTAATAGTTAGCCTTCCACCAGAGCAAAACAAACAAAAATATATACTATTTAAAAAAAATCAGGCAACGTCCTGCGATAAAGAGAACTCCAAAATTCAACATCCTTCCTCTTACATTCGCCCTCCCTTATCACTTCAGATCAAGAGGCAGCAGTACTGAAAACGCGAATTCCTGTGCAGGGGCTGTGGCTTAAAGTATCCCCCACAGCTGTTTACAACAGGAAATATCCATGCGGAAACACGTGGGCCTTGATGATGGGGGTGGAGTCAAACTGCTTATCTGAACGGCGGCAAAGGCAGAGCTGGCAATCTCTCCAGCCTGATTGGACGTTGACTTGTTTTGCTGTTCAGCAGGTCAGCTAATCACACCACTACCCTCTCCACCGTCTCAGCAAAAATGACCATAACAACCACTCTTGACAGCAGCGGATTTGAATTAAACTAAAATGAAATGTGCTCTCCAGAATGTGGTACTGTCCCTTTAGTATCAGGGAATGCAAACATTCTCTTTCCTGTGTTAGCTTTGCAAAGGATAAACCATTTGCCTATGAATTTATTCCTTGATTTTATTTTAATATTAATATCTTTCATATTTTCATCATTTCAACTTCAAATCTCATGACTTCACCCACAAAACAGGGAGAACAGGCAGAACAAATCTACTGTCCATTTTTAGATGACAATATGTCCTTACATGAAAAAAATATCCCAGTAAACCACATTTTATTTTTTCCCATGTCTGCTCTACAGATTGGTAGCTTTGGTTACTGAAACCTTGCATCACTTCCCCACCCATCCTCAATCTAAAAAACATGGGTGAAAGACCCCAAATGGCCTAATGTCCCACTGAAGAATCCATGTTTATTCTGTTAAAATGTAAGCCCTGTAGCTAAAAACTCCTCTTACGACCATGGTTGTGAGGGCTGGGATTCAAAAGCATCCCCACTGCTCGCATTGAGTCAAACTTCCTCTTCTATAAGCCCCCTTCTGGTGCTAAATCAGACATGGGGCTTGACGAGAGCAAAAAGAACCTTCACCCTTAAGAAATAAGCTTGAGAGGACTGATCAAGCGGAAGAGCTTGAAGAAGTCATTGTTGTCGTACATGCTGTCCTCAATGGTATGCATCTTCTGCTGGCTGAGGGTGCACATGGCTTCATGCACTGTGTATAGACCCTCAAGGCTGGGGAAGATGATGTAACATTCCAGGAGGGCTTGACTGCAAGGTAAATCCTTCAACCTCAGGTCCGGCACTCCCTTCGCAAACTGGGTAGCAAGGGGCACACAGGAAATTACATCACTCAGACCTACCAACTCTGCACAACAATCACATCATTTTGCCCCAATACATATGAGACTGGTTGGTAAACAGGCATGCTTAGTTAAAAACAGCCCTACAGACAAATTTCACAGGCAGTGACAATGGATTTCCAATCTTTGGATACCAAACCTTTGGATACCAATCCTTTGGATACCAAACCTTTGGATACCAATCCTCGTGTTAAATCTTGCTTTATTGCTTAATGTTTCACTGAAACACAAAGCACAAATGTGGGGAAAAAATAGACTCTTGTTCCCTAGTGTTCTGCCTTTTCAGATATAAACAATAGCGCATAATTTCCTCAAGCGTTGAACTTCATGTAAATAAAAACAATCAAGTTACACCATTATAAAAAATCACCAGATTTTTTTTCTGCCATTGTTCTCTCTTGCACGTGTATGCCTTTTGGGTTAGAGCCTTCCATTAAAAAATGGTCTTAACTGAGAAGACTGTGTCATCCCATCCAGGCCGTACCTCTGTCTTATGCCCTTTGCTGCATCGGATTGTCTCCAGGTCTCCCGCAACCCTGGCTAGTTGGAAGATGGATGCATGAATGGATCTACAGTGCCAAATACAAATGTCAGTCACAAATACAGTAATAACTCCCCACACATAAAAGATTACTGAGCTCTACAGAAAAAGTGTCAATTCATCTGAAACACAACAGCCCTATAATGACAGAAAATCCAAATCTTACTAACCATTATTAGTGACCAGTGCATGTCTTTGGGAAATGTGTCTCAAGAAATGCTTATAAAATTGGCAATAGAAGATGGTGGCTAGAATAGAGGAACATTGAGCATATAGGTTTATTTTAACCCACATGCTTCTGGAAAAAGGATCATAAAGTTTGCTTATGGGAGTTTTACTTACACAAAAATGTTCTGAGGACAGAAGGAAAAGTGATTGGTTCAGAGAGATAACCAATCCAATTGTACAGAAGGTGGGTCCAAGCAGCTAGAGCAGGTGGGACCAACCAATCAGATGTTCTATAACCAAGGGAATCATAACAATAAGGACGTAGCTAAACACAGGAGAACTACAATTAACTAACAAGGAATAATAATTAAGAATACTACTAACACACACAGAGCAACAATAAGAAACAGCCACAATGAACCAAGAAGGAACAGAACAAAAGCAGGCACTTAAATACACTTGAAAACCCTGATTCAATTATCCAATCAGTAAAGTACAGGACAACAAGAAACAAGTGGACTACATACAATTAACAAGCACAGGAAACTAAGGAACATTACTAAATTCACAGGCTCACAACACTAGGAAAAGACTAGGGACAAAAGTACAAGCAGAACAGATTTGAACCAGGCAAGGGCACGGTAGGCCAAAAACAAGGACAAAAAGCAAAAACAAAAAATAAACAACGCCAAACACAAGGAATAAACTAAAATAAAATACACAATAGGTGAATCTGCCCTCAAAATCATGACTAGAGGGGTACAACCCCAGAACCACACGCTCAACCCATAGAGCTATGAGTCAGTCCTGGGAGCAGGGAAACACACTAGGGACTTAGGGCTACAAGATAGAGGAAACAGTATGGCCAGCGACATCTGCTGGTAAAACCGGAAGGGAACAAAAGGGATAGGGCCAGACATGCACCGACCCTGACAACAATCATGAAGAAAATCTCCCCTGAGGGAAATAAGACAAAGGTGATGCAAACTTGATAAGCTCATTTAAAATTTCCAAAGAACTTCATTCCCAATATGAAATGTGGCTTAATGTTTGTAGTGTTCTCTGCCATCCACAAGTCACTAAGGTAGATGGTATCACAAATGCAAGAGCGTAGGTTTGGTTTCAATATTGGTAGGGGCAAAATCAGCCCTGAAGCCTCTGACCCCTAAACATACACGATATTCCCACAGTATTGGTAAGGACATGTCCCTATTGTCCGTTTCCAATTCTATGGCCTTGAACAAATGACAGTTCTTATCAGTGACAGTTCTGGCCTTAGCTTCCGCTTCCTCTTTGATCTCAAAAACATGCTAAAATCAACCAAGAAGAAGTCAACTGAACTGTTGGGATTGAAAATCAAATTCTACAGTGAATCCAGTTGATGGTGTGAACAAACACTGCAAACCACAGAAAAAGTATCTGACTGCTGTACAAAAGGTCTCTGATGAGGAACAATCAATGATTCTCCATGGAAAGGACCTATTAGTGCAATCAGTGAGAGAAGACACACATAATACTGATAACAAGGGTGCAAATCTTTGTTTTTTCCTATTAAAACATTATTGGTGTACAGATACATTATTACTGAAGCATATCATTGTTTTACTAGGCTGACTCGTACTGCTTATTTTCTCTGGCATTTCCATCTCTCCCAAGGATGGGAATAAAAACGAAACTACACTGTGTCAACAAAAACTCCAGAGGCCTGTTGTTGGATCGTAAGATCACGTTTCTCCACAAACATATCGCACAAGCCATTGCGCTGGAGGCCCAGTAGGAATTACACACATCTGCCTCCACGAGAACCTTGGAAATGCCGGTCACGTGGGAGTCGCTGCCTCCTCTAGCCCCAGGAACAGAAATCAGGCCTGAGAACTGGTTGGGTCCTGAGGTCTGGCTCACGTCCAATCTCCAGCGTAGAAGTACAATAATTAAATGGAGGACAGTGCTGAGGCTGGCCAGCGGCACCTCAGGGTCCTGCCTATACCACACACATTCCTGGGCACCTGCTGGGAATTAATTGTCCCACACGTTCCTTTTCCTTGGGATCTTACAGCCGACTTCAACGCCCATTTGGTCACTCTCTAGAAATTTGCATGCATCTGGGCCTTGCGAGCGTGCTTAGCGCACGTGCTTCAGTTTGCGTGCGTGCAGAATCCTGCAAATTTCTGCATTGTGTTTTTGTGTGCTTGGGCCCAGTGCCAACCTGGCTGAAACCTGAGGTGCTCTGATCACAAAGATGACTGGAAGATTTCATCAGATTAGTTGCTAAGTGAGGACCCGGCCAGTGTGTACTCCCTTCAAACAGCTATGGCGTGAATTGACAAGTCTTGAGAAAGGCCAAGTCAGTGAAAGGTTTGCATTTTTTGGATAGCATTTGCATATGAAAGCTGATTGAAAACCATTGAAGTGTCAGTCCGTAGAATTTTTTTTTGTCTTTGTCTTTTGGCCAGTGGGTTGCACATGCTTTCACATCCTGCATATTATTCTACAGCAGAGGGCCAGATGTAGCTGTGGATCAAAGCCGTCCTCTGTGGGGTAGCTAACTTCCAGAACATTCTTTAAGATAAAAATAAATTAAAACAAAACAATAACAAAACTAAATGAGTCTAAGGCTAAATGAAGCGGGACTGTTAAAAGGTAATATTAAAATCAATAGAGTTTTGTGTAATGAAGACACAGTAATTCAAAGTAAGATATTGAACCAATGGAAACCAAGGACACCAGCAAAATTATGAAAAAGCATACAGATATATAACTTGAATTTCTAACTTTTTTCCACAGGGGGAAATTCATGCTCCTTCAAGCCAGAATCAAACTAGCGACCTAAAGGCGTCCATCTGCATTCTCTATAGTCCTCTGCTCTACCAGCTGAGCTATTGAAGGGAACCAGAAGAACACTTGGAAGATGGGTATGTGAACAAAAATACTGAGAACGGCAAAACTATGTAGAGAATGTAGAGAATGCATAATATTACCAGATCACTATTTATTCAGAACATTATCAAATCTGTACATTATCAAAGATTCAGATTTTCCCAGGACCCCACCAACCAGTGGGAAGATGGATGAACAGAAGTACAGTTTAAGTCAAAAGTTTGGACAATGGTCAAGAGAAATGTTCAACATCTCAAAATATTAGACTCTTCAAAATAACCCCCTTTTGCTTCGATAAAGACATTGCAGACTCTTGGCATTCTTTCAACCAGCTTCCAGATGTAGCCACCTGGAATGCTTCTACAACAGTCCTGAAGGAGTTTCCACAAGTTCTGGGCACATCCAAAGATCATCCAAAACCTGCTCTACAGGGTGTAGGTCGGGGGGATTGTGGGGGCCTGGTCATCTGTCACAGCACTTCATCACTTTCCTTGTTCATAAGATAATACTTACTACATGATTTTTAGTAGGTGTGTCCAGACTAGGGGTGTGCAAAGCAGCCGGTATTTGTATCTGTATTTGTATTTGTTGAGGGGGGAAAAGTATTTGTATTCGAGTA